>JAVJHY010275686.1:0-86566 GCA_035593235.1 Phascolosoma agassizii | reverse complement strand
GCCACGATAAATGGAAAGAATCGTATATAAGCAATTGGCTTGCAGAACGTTGAAAAAAATCAACTCTGGAACATCCGCTACAAAGTAGAGCGCCACGACATGTTTAGTTACTGTTGGAACGAACTGAGAGTCGAATCACACGTTCTTTTTGCGGAAGACACCCATGCCTACGATAGAAAGACCCAGCAGCAATGCTGTGCTTCCACCGTCAGGTACACTTGTTGCACCTTCCACCCAAATGGCATCTCGCTCGGTAGCCACAATGCCACCATCTACCAAACCGTGAATCGGGAATTCATAGTGGCCAGGCTTTTCACCGGTGAAGGTCACTTCGAATCCAAACTCACGTGTTTCAGAACGGTCGAAGTCACCCATATGGGAGATCGGATTAACGACCACATCCACTCCGTCTGGCACTTCGCTAAGACCCAGGGATACTTCACTGTAGGTAGCAAAGACTGCGTCAATGGCAGCGTCAATTTCCGCAACGATATCAGCCGTATTCACGCCAGAGAATAGATCGCCACCTGTTGCATCTGTGATACGAGTTGCTTGTCCAGTCGAATCAAGACTATCTAGGTCAAGCGCTTCGACGACGATATTCTCTGTCTGTAGCGCAGCGGTGGCCGATGCCTCTGTGGATCCCACTCGTGGGTCATGACCGGGCTGATCGCCAAACCATACCAAGATTCGGGTCGAATCGTCACGCCAGCTTGTGGTTGTGGCGACTTGCTCTAACGCATATAGGTTTGCTTCTGGGGTATCACCGCCGCCAGCCGCGACCCAATTGTTGATACCCGCCTGTGCGGCAGCTAGATCGGTTGTAATATCCTGATTCAGTTGATACGAAAACGGATCGCCGCCGTCGCTCTCGATATCCTTGTATTCACCCACACCAAAGGCCACGTCACCGAGCCCTGCGGTATTGTTAAGAATGTCCGATGCGCTGGTTCTGACTGCACTAATCAAACCACCCATACTACCGGTGCTATCCGTCAGGAAAAACACATCGACCTTGGCACTCGTTGGCGTACCTTCGGTCACGGTCACGAGCTTCTTGATCGTCGTGCTTTCACCGACATCTAGGGTCGCCGAATAGGTCTCTGGGGAGATCGAATCCGACATACCGAGAATCGGCAAGAACATGCATGACGCCACTGTTGTCATGGCTATGACTTTGAATTTCTTCATAGTACTTACTTACTCCTAGTTTATTTCTTCTCTCACTTCTCACAGGCCTTTGATCCGTCAGGACACCCTGTTTGCTTCTGCCGATTTTTAAGTTTCGCCAAGAAGCGTTCCCCGCTCTGTCCCGAAGTCTGAAGGCAGATTTTTGAGATGCATACGGTATGCCATATCTATGAAGATTTCTTCATCATCATCATAAGTTGCTATTTATTAGCATGTTAAAACTGATTCATTTTTGGAAATGAATTTTCGAGATTTGTTACTAAACAGACAAAGTGTAAATATCACCGACAAATTACATCTTACAAATATTCCGATTTTGTTTTTATGTTGTTATTAGTTAGGAAGTTACGACGATTTTCTAGGACGATCGGACAGTGTAAGAAAGATTGACACTTGGCCAACAACCGCTTTTTCACTCCGGAAACACGAGTCCGCATAGTAAAAACTGCTGCACATGGACCCCTTTTCTACTGGTTAGGGCTGCCCATCGGTACAGAATTCCCGGAGAAAACGAAAACGTGGCGCTCTACTCGTAGAGCGCCACGTCGCGTTTACTTACTGTTTGGAACGAACAGAGAGTCGAATCACACGTTCTTTTTGCGGAAGACACCCATGCCTACGACAGAAAGACCCAGCAGCAATGCTGTGCTTCCACCGTCAGGTACACTTGTTGGACCTTCCACCCAAATGGCATCTCGCTCGGTAGCGACAATGCCGCCATCCACCAAACCGTAAATCGGGAATTCATAGTGGCCAGGCTTCATACCGGTGAAGGTCACTTCGAAATCAAACTCACGTGTTTCAGAACGGTCGAAGTCTCCCATATGGGAGATCGGAGCAACGTCCACATGCACTCCGTCTGGCACGTCGCTAAGACCCAAAGAGACTTCTGTGTATTTAGCAAAGACGGCGTCAATGGCAGCGTCAATTTCCGCGACGATATCAGCCGTATTCACGCCGGAGAACAGATCGCCCCCTGTTGCATCCGTGATACGAGTTGCTTGTCCAGTCGAATCAAGACTACCTAGGTCAAGTGCTTCTACCACGATATCTTCTGCCTGCAGCGCTGCTGTGGCTGATGCCTCTGTGGATCCAGCCCTTGGGTCATGACCCGGCTGATCGCCAAACCATACCAAGATTCGAGTCGAATCGTCACGCCAGCTTGCGGTCGTGGCGACTTGCTCTAACGCGTAAAGGTTGGCCTCAGGGGTATCGTCACCGCCAGATGCATTCCACTGATTGATACCCGCTTGTGCGGCTGCAGTATCGGTTGTGATGTCCTGATTCGTTCGATACGTAAACGTGTCGGTGATGTCTTTGTATTCACCCACACCAAATGCCACGTCACCGAGCCCTGAAGTATTGGCAAGGATTGTCGATGCGCTGGCTTTGACAGAATTGATCAAACTGCCCATGCTCCCGGTGCTATCTGTCAGGAAAAACACATCGACCTTGGCACTCGTTGGTGTACTTTCGGTCACGGTCACAAGCTTCTTGATCGTCGTGCTTTCACCGACATCTAAGGTCGCCGAAAACGTCTCTGGGGCGATCGAATCCGCCATACCGACGATCGGCAACAACATGCATGATGCCACTGTTGTCATGGCTATTGCTTTGAATTTCTTCATATGTTTACTTAACTCCTATTGGTTTTACTTCTATCACTTCTCACAGGCCTTTGATCCGCCAGGATACCCAGTTTGCTTCCCTCGATTTTTCAACACTCGCCGAGAAGCGTTCCCCGCTCTGCTCTGAAGTTTGAAGGCGCATTTTTGATACGCAAACGGTATGCCAGATCTGTGAAAACTTCTTCACAGTATTCATAAGTCGCTGTTTATTAATAGTTTACGATTACCTCATTTTTGAAAAATCGATTATTGAGATATGTTACGAATATTACATAATGTAAAGAATACTGACAAATTACATTTTGTAAATATTCCAATTGTATTCATATATTGTTACAAGCGAGGAAGTTATGAGGATTTCTTAGGTAGGAGAGAACGCTGTAAGGAAATCCGACACTTGGCAACAGACGGTTTCTTCACTCCGTAAGCGGGTTTGGTCCGGTTGGTGGGGTAGCTTCTACTCTCACTCCTTACTCTCACGACAAGGAAGTGTGAGAGATGCCCCACTGGCTTCGACAGTTTACGAATGGCTGGAAGCTTTTTGGGGTTTGGTTGACGGAGCGCGTACTCGGGTTTCTTTTTTCGGTAGCTTTTTTAGCCACGCAAGGACACCCATTTCCCACATGGTTCGCTTGTGATGTTCTCTGAAGAAACCGTAATGGCCAATGTGGTCGTATTCCGTGTCTTTTTTGCTGATGTGGCGGCGAGTTAGCTGCGTAGATGAGTACCAACCGACAAGGGTATCGACTGCAGCTTTTGGCGCAACCCAATCATCCCAAAAGCTGTAAGCCAGCATCGGCACTTTCAGACTCGCAAACTGAGCGTAGACCAACTCTGGTTCATCTCGTGCAATATAGTCCTTATGTCGACACCAATGACCCCATTCTCGAGCGATCCATTTGGGGAGATCTTCGCCAAGGCCAAAGAGACGGTTGGGCATATAGCCGAGCAGGATCGTGAGGATCGGCATGACAACAGTCCACAGAAGAAACAGCAAGTAACGGGTCCGAAGTGGCCAGAGCTTCCAATATTCAGACTGTGCGCCAACAAGAATGATCGAGTCGATCAGTCGGCGGTTGGTTGCCAAGGGCAAAATTTGACCACCCGCACTGTGGGCGAGGACCGTGAGATGTGCATTCGGATACTGTTTCTTGGCCCAAATCAAGACGCCGGCCAGGTCCTTCTTTCCCCAGTCACTCATGCGTGCCGTGCAGTTCCGAATGGGAGTGCGTAGCGACTCGCCAATGCCACGGTAGTCGAATGTAATGACCTGAATACCCTGATTAGCGAGAAACGCAGCAAAGGCTTCATACAGTGTGCGCTCTGTACCGGCTGCCGAGGCTATAATCACGACGTGCGTCTTGGTAATGTTGCCACCATCAAACTCAGTGGCAGCCAGTTCATACCCGTCGGATACTTCAATGAGTCGGTCTTCTGTTGTCACCGACGCTGTCCTTCTTCAAAAATATTCTGTTCAAGGCCGCTTGTTCGGCAGCATCCATCCCAGCAAGAATCGGCCCATCTTTTTTTCCTTCTCCCAAAAAAATCGAAATTGCCCGAAAATGGTTCCCCAAATCAACAAAAGAACCTGATAGAACAAGACCATAAGTGGGATACGGATCCATAAACTTGCATCAGCGGGAATGCCGAGGGCATGGTAAATAGGCTGTTTCACATAGAGAATCGAGGACCCGGCCAGGGAAAAGACAATAAGGATAGCAGTGACGTGCCAGGTGCTGCTTACACCCCATCGTTGTTTGAGCTTCTCAATCATTTCGGCTGCAGATGCTCTTCATCATAGCCACACACCGATCAACGCTGCCATGGCGAGCAGGACAAGGGCGATGGTCCGTTGAGTACTCGCGATGCTGAATCGCTCCTTACGAATCATACCGGAACTGATGCCGAGACAGGCGCCAGCTCCAAGGAGAAGGAGAAACTTGATGCCGATCTTCATGTGTACCGAAGGGTCTAATGGGGTACCTGATGTTCCAGCGCTTTTGATGACCAACACGTAGGTGAATAGTCCAAGAAGAAAGCCAACGGTAATGAACAGGCTCGCGATCTTATTGACGCTGCGTCCCAAGTCCGGGTCGGATTTTTGCTTCTGGTCCAGACCAATCTGGTGGTACAGCAACGCGCCAAAAGCGCCGACCATGCAGAGGAGGTGAATCCATACGCAAACATCTTTCAAGGGGTCTTGCATGCAATCGTCCATGGGTTGTTGTTATGCGGATGCCGCTTTTTCGCGTAGCTCAGCAGCATTGGCTTTGGCCTGGTCTTTGCTATCGGCCTCAAAGGCCTGATCTGCCAACACAATGACATGACCTTGATGAATTTCCAAGAGGCCAGGTCCGATACTGTAGTAGGTTGTGCCGGACTTTGCGGTCACGGACATGACTCCTGTTTGTAGAGCCGCAAGGATGGGAGCGTGGTTGGCCAGTACGCCAATCTCGCCGTTCTCGCCCGGAACAACCAGCGACTCGATATCGCCTTCAAAGAGTTTGCCGCTTGGCGACACAAGTTTTAGCGTGAAAGAAGGCATGGTTAACTGACCTTCATCGTCTCGGCCGCCTTGGCCAAGACACTGTCGATATCGCCACACATGTAGAACGCGTCTTCCGGCACATCATCATGCTTGCCTTCGAGCACTTCTCGGAAGGATCGTATCGTATCCGTCAGCTCCACATAGACGCCTGGCATTCCAGTGAATTGCTCGGCCACATTAAATGGCTGCGACAGGAAACTCTGGATTTTTCTGGCCCGGTCCACGGTACGGCGGTCGTCTTCCGACAGTTCGTCCATACCGAGAATGGCAATGATGTCTTGTAGTTCCTTATACCGTTGCAGAATTTCCTGCACGCCACGTGCCGTGTCATAATGTTCTACACCCACAGTTTCGGGTGTGAGAATGGTTGAACTCGACGTAAGCGGATCTACCGCTGGGTAGATGCCCAGCTCAGAGATGGCGCGGGACAGTTCCGTCGTGGCATCCAGATGGGCGAAGGTTGCGGCAGGCGCCGGGTCGGTATAGTCGTCCGCTGGTACGTAAATAGCCTGAATCGATGTGATCGAACCGCTCTTTGTGGATGTAATGCGTTCCTGCAACTCGCCCATATCTGTACCGAGAGTAGGTTGATAACCCACTGCGGAGGGGATGCGGCCGAGCAAGGCGGATACTTCAGAGCCAGCCTGGGTAAAACGGAAAATGTTGTCGACGAACAGAAGAACATCCTGATTCATCCCGTCACGAAAGTGCTCGGCGATGGTGAGAGCGCTGAGGGCCACCCTCGCACGTGCCCCTGGTGGCTCATTCATCTGACCGAAGACCATGGCCGTCTTGCTGATCACGCCAGATTCAGTCATCTCACCGAAAAGCGCTGTCCCTTCACGGGTTCGCTCACCCACCCCTGCAAAAACCGAATAGCCCCCGTGCTCGGTCGCGATGTTGTGGATCAGTTCCTGAATCAGCACGGTCTTCCCCACGCCTGCACCGCCGAACAACCCAATTTTTCCGCCTTTCTTATAAGGTGCGAGAAGATCGATGACTTTGATGCCTGTCACCAACACGTCTTCGGTCACATCTTGTTGGTCGAAGGCCGGGGCGTGGGCATGGATCGGCCTGGTCTCTGTCGCTTCAATCGGTCCGGCCTCATCGATCGGGTGACCCAACAAGTTCATAACGCGACCAAGTGTGGCTTCCCCAACTGGCATCTTGATGACATTGCCTGTGTCACCCACTGGAGCCCCACGTGTCATACCGTCAGTCGAGTCCATCGCGATGGCACGCACTATGTTGTCGCCGAGATGTTGAGCCACTTCGAGCGTGAGATTCCACTCCTGATCGTTGATCGATGCGTTGGTCACGTGCAAAGCGTTGTAGATGGCTGGCAAATTCCCATCGGGGAACTCCACGTCGACAACGGCTCCTAACACCTGAGTAATTTTGCCTGTGGCTTCCATGCGTTCTGTCCTTGTGGTTGTACGTTCTCTGTTACAAAGCTTCAGCGCCAGCCACGATTTCGGTCAGTTCCGTGGTGATCGCTGCTTGCCTGGCGCGGTTACGCAACAGGGTGTATTTGTTCGTTAAATCGGACGCGTTTTTCGTGGCATTGTCCATGGCCGTCATGCGAGCTCCGTGTTCGCCAGCCGCGTTTTCGAGCAGCGCGTAAAAGATTTTGAAGCCGATCGTTTTTGGCAGGAGCCGATTCAGCAACTCCGTCTTGCCCGGCTCGAAAATGTAATCGCTTGGAATCGGGTCCCCACCTTCCATGAATTCTGTCGATTCTACCGGCAAAATTTTCTGCAGAGTCGGTGCTTGGCTGAGGGCACTCTTGAAGACGTTGTAGATGAGATAGACTGCGTCATAGTCCCCGTCGATATACGATCGGCAAATGTCCTCGTTGACGCGGGACGCGTCGGCGAAAGACGGGTTCTTTGTCACCTCTTCGTAGTTTGTGCAAACCGTTTCTCGTGTGCGGAAATGCACATGGCCACGTCGTCCGCAGAAACTCATATGGATGTGCTCGAAATCGCTGCGGTGCTCCGCGATCCAACGTTCCGTCATGCGAATCAAGTTGTTGTTGAAACCGGCACACAAGCCCTTGTCGGATGTGTAGACGAGCAAGAGAACCTTCCGCACGTTGTCGTGTCGATGGAGCAATGGATGATCGGCAGACTCCACGGAGGCCACGAGCCTGGCGATAAAGTGATTGCAGAGCATGGCATATTCGCTGGATTCGCGCTGCAAATCTTGTGCCTTGCGCAACTTGCTGGCCGATACCATTTTCATGGTTTTGGTCAGTTTACTTGTGTTTTTCAAGCTCTTGAGCTTGTTGTCATATTCTTTGATGCTTGGCATGGGACAGGTTGGTTTTTGGTTAAACGGTTACGCTTCTTTTAGTCCTTGGAAACAATACCGCCAAACGTACGTTTGAAATCATCCAGCATGTTGGACACTCGTTCCTTGATCTCGTCTGTAAGAGAACCTTCTTCACGGATATGGTCCGCAACATCACTGTAGGTTGACTCGAGGGCGTCGTGAAGTTGCGCTTCGAAAGCGCGGACCTGGTCGACAGGGACGTCGTCGAGATGACCGTTCACCCCAGCGTAAATGATGACGATCTGCTTCACGACAGAAAGGGGTTCCTGAATACCTTGTTTGATGACTTCCATCAGACGTTCGCCACGTTCGAGACGTTGGCGTGTGCCGACATCGAGGTCGGACGCGAACTGGGAAAAGGCGGCCAACTCGCGATAGCGAGCGAGATCAAGACGAAGAGATCCAGCCGTTTGCTTCATGGCTTTGATCTGTGCGTCACCACCCACACGGGAAACGGAAATACCGGGATTGATGGCAGGACGTTGTCCGGAATTGAACAGGTCCGACTCAAGAAAAATCTGTCCATCCGTGATCGAGATCACATTGGTGGGGATATAGGCGGATACATCATTGGCCTGTGTCTCAATGATAGGCAGAGCCGTGAGGCTTCCTCCACCGCGATCGTCACTCATTTTGGCGGCCCGTTCCAGCAATCGGCTGTGGAGATAAAAAATGTCCCCTGGATAGGCCTCGCGTCCTGGTGGGCGGCGAAGCAGCAGAGACAATTGGCGGTATGACTGGGCTTGTTTGGTGAGATCATCGTAGATGATGAGGGCGTGTCCACCATTGTCGCGATATTCTTCAGCCATAGCTGTGCCGGAATAAGGGGCGAGGAACTGCATCGGGGCAGGATCGGATGCGGTCGCTGCGACGATGGTGGTATACTCCATCGCGCCGTGGCGCTTTAAGGTTTCGTAGACTTGTACGACGGTGGATCGTTTTTGACCGATGGCCACATAGAAACAGTGTACGTTTTCACCACGTTGATTGATGATCGTGTCGATCGCGAGAGTTGTCTTGCCGGTCTTCCTGTCGCCGATGATCAGCTCCCGTTGACCTCGTCCGATGGGGGTCAATGCATCGATGACCTTAAGGCCAGTTTGTAGGGGTTCCTTGACATCTTGTCTGTCGATGATCCCTGGGGCTTTTCGTTCGATGACACGGGTCTGATGGGTCGGGATTGGGGCGCCACCATCGATGGCGACGCCGAGTGCGTCCACAATGCGGCCGGTCAGGGAGTCGCCGACAGGCACGGAGGCGATCTTCTCGGTGCGGCGTGCCTCATCCCCTTCTTTGATCGATGTGTCGTCGCCGAAAATGGCGACCCCGACATTGTCCTCTTCTAAGTTCAGAGCCATGCCCATGATACCGTTGCCAAATTCCACCAGTTCGCCTGCCATGACGCTAGCGAGACCGTGGATGCGAGCGATCCCATCGCCGACACTCAGTACAGTGCCGACTTCATAGGTCTGCGACTCCATGCCGAAATTGCTAAGTTGTTCCTTGAGGATGGAGGATACTTCTTCTGGTTTGAGATCAATAGCCATGCTGACGATTCCTTAGGCGTTAATGAGCTGTTCTCTAAGTCGTTGGAGTTGGGCTTGAATACTGTAGTCGTGGATCGTGTCACCTAGCTTGACTCTAAAGCCGCCGAGCAGAGTTGGGTCGAGGGTCGCGATCGCTTCGATAGTTTTTTTGAATCGACTCTCCAATCGCTCCTGGAGGACGGAGAGCTGTTCTTCGTCTAACGGAGAAGCTGATGTGATGGTAACTTTCAGAATGTTGTTTTTGGCACAGTAGAACTGTTCAAAGAAATCGCAGATGGACGTCATGTCACCAAGTCGTTTCTTATCGACCAGGAACTGGAGGAAACGCAGGGTAGAAGGATGGGCTGCTTCAAACAGGGACTGAAGAACCGTCTTCTGCTGGTCAGAAGGAAGCACCGGATTCTTGATGAATTGCTGGAAATCTGCGGACCGTGAAGAGATGTCTCTCAGGGCCAGCATATCCTGGCGCGTGTCATCCAGCTCCTCCTGTTCCGATGCCAGTTGGAAGAAAGCTCGGGCATATCGCTTAGCAGCCTTGCTCATTGTCTGGTTATATCTCCGCGATCAACTTGTCGGCCAGGGTGCGATGCTTTTTGGCATCCATACTCTTGCCGATGAGTTTTCCAGTCAATTTCAGTGCCATGTCGACACTCTCGCGGCGTAGGTCAGATTCCGCTTTGTCGCGGGCCGTACGAATTTCACGTTCCGCGTTCTCCAGCAGGATCGTGGCATCTTCTTTGGCCTTCTCCTTGATACCACGTTCCGCTTCCTTTCCGGCACGGCGTGCACGGTCTACGATGCTTTTTGCTTTTTCGTCCGCTGTGGATACAACCTCGTCCCGTTGCTGATCGATCGATTCGAGTTCCGTTTTGATCTTCTCCGCGTTTTCGACCGAGTCGCGGATATTCTGTTCACGTTGGTCCAATCCGGCCAGGATGGGTTTCCATGCCATCTTGGTGAGCAAGAAGCCCATGACGATAAACGTACCAAGGGTCCAGGCGAACATCTCGCCGGATACGTCGATGGGGTTGCCCGCCGCATGATGCCCGTCGTCATGGACAGCGACCGTTTCCACGGACGTGTGGTGCGCTTCGTCTGATTGTTGGGTCGTGTGCTCGACGTGCTTTTCAGCTTCTTTCGTTGACTTTGCCATGCGCCGGCCCCGTGGTCAGTGAGAGTGAAGAGTGTGGAGTCGAAATCGGTCCTATTTGCCCAGAAGGCAAATAATGGCACAAAACAGAGCGACCCCCTCGATCAGAGCGGCAGCGATCAACATATTGGTTTGGATCTTCGCACTGGCTTCCGGTTGGCGTGCGATGCCAGCAACGGCTGCCATCGCCATAAGACCAATACCGAGACCTGTGCCAATGGTGACCAATCCTGCTCCGATGGATGCGATACCTGTCATGAGTTGTGTCCCTTTTTCTTAGCTGTGACGTTTTGTCGTTGTGTTGTGATTCCACTCTTCTGCGAAAAGCTGCTATTCTTTGGCCCATTTTGAGCGCGAAAGGACGGAGATTATAGTCCCTTTCTCAGGTTGTAAAGCCTGCAACGGGTCTGTTTCGTTTGAGCTGCATCCTCTAATGTGCTGGATGATAAATCTGCCCGATAAACATCGCGGAGAGCAGGGTGAAAATGTACGCTTGTAACAGAGAGATACCGATTTTCAGGATATAAACTGCGATCGCCAGGGCTGCGGAGGGAAGGGCAGTCAGGCCGAACGCCACGATAAGGCCGATCAAGGCCCCAATAACCATGTGGCCGGCAAGCATGTTGGCGAAGAGTCGAATCATCAGGGCCATGGCCTTAACACCAACGCCGATCATTTCAATCGGAATCAACATCACAAGGATCACAGGTGGAACGCCGTGGGGAATAAAGGCTTTGACCCAGCCGGAAAGGCCGTTTTTTTGAATGGCGCCGATTGTCATAAAGAAAAGGCTCACAGCAGCCAGTCCGGCAGTGACTGATGCGTTCGCTGTGGCGGACGCCAGGAATGGCACGAGGCCAAGCAGATTGAGGACAAGGATGAAGAAAAAGAAGTTGAGGAACAACGGGGTCATGCGCCGACCATCTTCTTCCCCGAGACAGGGGATGCAAATATCGTCACGGATGAAGACAACAAAGGTTTCGAGCAGGTTCGTCATACCGGTCGGGACCTTGTCCTCTTTGCGGTAGACATAGACGAAAAGATAGAGAAGCAGCCCGGCTGCGATGAGCAGCATCAAGGCATGCAGACTGAATCCTGGGATTTCGAATCTGAGATCGAACAGGCCTGGGATTCGCCATTGGTCCGAGTTCGCCACGTGATGGTTCAGGTACGCCATCACGGCGTCCATCCTTTCCTCACTGGAGGAAGCCGCTTCTGCGGCACCACTTACACTCATTCTTGACTCCAAGTTCGTAGCGACGTTAGGTGGAGAAAAAGTACTTCTCCATATAAACAACAGAAATAGCCGGTTAGTGCGGCTAATAGAAAAGGCCGAAAATGTGCCATGCCATTGTGGTGTGCGGCAATGATAATCGTCACAAAAAGTAGAGCCCGGATGCCATTGATTCCAAAAGCCCAAATCATGAACCATCCGAGGTCGCCACGCAGGGCCACCCTCTTGATACCCGATCCGATCACCGCACCAAGAAGAGCTAACCCCCAGCCCTGCAGGACCGCAGGCAGTACATCGATGTTTTTGTCTGGCCGCGTCAGCAGATAGGTTAGCAGGGCCGAGAGAAGAAGGGCGCTGGCGTAGGTAGCCAACAGAACCTTTAGAGGAACGTGAGTTTCGTTCAGTGCAATGCTCGTGTTTTCGTTCCTCATGAATCGTTGGTGTCCTGTGTTTCCTTATCGGAAGCCTGCAATTGTTGAACGACTTTCCAGACTTCGTAGCCACTGTAGAACAAGCCAAGGAACAATCCTATCACGGTATAGACCTCGCCTGTTCCCAGCTTGCGATCCAGCCATATTCCGATCAAGGCGCAACCAAGCATGCCAGCCACCATGTTGGTGCCGAGGGCGAGGGCAGGTCCATAGGTTTTGGTGGCAGGGCCTTGTTTACGATGTTTGGGAGTCAACATATCCTAGCTTGGCACCAGGTCTGCCCCAGCGTGATCCGGGGGGTTGGAGGGCTGCAAACAGACGACCTTCCACTTGTTCCCAGTTGTACTCTTTCTGAACATAGGCTTTGCCGTTTTTACCCAGTTGTCGTGCCAGATCTGGTTGATCCAGCAAAAGCAGCAGTTCTTGCTCAAATTCTGGATAGTTCCTGAACCAGAGACCACCGTTGCTGTTCTTGCACTGGTCGACGAGCACATCGCTGACTGCTGTGACCAGGCCTGGTGTGCCAGCGAGCCAGGATTCCAACAGGACAATGCCAAGGCTTTCGTTCGGACTTGGGTGACAGAAGGCCAAGGCCCCTGCCATCGCCGCATGCTTGTCTTCTTCCGATACAAATCCTAGATCTGCTATGTAAGGAAGAAGCTGGTCCGGTGCTTCGATGTCGCCGCTTCCGGTCAAGATGAGCCGCACGTCACGTTGTGTACGTTGTCGAAACGCCTGTAGGAAGTGGGTCAGTACAGGTGTGCCTTTTAGAGGCTCGCGACGACCGCAGAAGAGAAGGTAGGGGTGGCCCGCAATTCGGTCATGTCCCGCCAATGCTGCGATACGGTCTGGATTCACGTGGAAGGGTTCTAGCCCCATGCCTACGACATGGCAGCATTCATCCTGCAGGTCATACAGTTTCTTTGCGAGAAGATGTTCCGCGTCCGTGTTGAACAGGCAACCTCCTACACGGTGGAACATGTCACGCATGACGGACAGATAAGCGAATGGCTCGTCGTGCAAACAGGGCACGAGGTACGTCTTGTGAGGGGCGCAGGTCGTTGCCATGTTTGTGACACCGAAGAGATAGGGGCCGGTCAGAATTGTATCGTAGGTGTCCTGGTTTTTGTGGAGATGGTTCTGAAGTGCGTCACTGTTCACACTGTGACGCAACCAACTTTCTTCATCCTGTCGCGACAGGTCGACTCCTTGGCTGATGGAATTCTGGATGCGAAGAAAGGATTCTACGTCCCGATCTTCGTTCACAGGGAAAAAGTGGACGGTCATGCCGGCGATCTCACGAGATCCGGCTGGAACGTCGTTGGCCCAAGAGAAATGGTTTGTTGCACAGGTGGTGAGAAAGTCGACGTGATAGCCTGCGAGCTGACAACGAAGGGCCAGGTTCTTGAGCAGGGTTTCCGCACCTCCGACTGTGCCGGACTCGGGAAAGCGCGGAGCGACGAAGGCGAGCCGCTTGGAAGGGGTCATGTGTCCTGTCCGAGCTTGGTTTCGAGTTCAACCACGCGTTTTTCCAGTTCTTCGATCTTGCGGCTGGCCTTCTGATCCATGCCATCGATGGCAGCGACGATCAGGCCATTGGCCTGGTTCTGTTGGGACCAGAGGCGGTACGTGTAGAACTTGAGCATGTTCCAGATGGACTGTTTCAGTTTGATGAGCGGACGGGACGCAACCTGGCGTCTTTCGCGGATCTCGAAATCGTTGATATCGACATAGACGGCTTCACGGAGGCAAGCCATATAATAGTCCATGAAGTCATCCTGGTTTTGCAGGTGAGACAGATTGTATCGTTCGGCCTGGGCGATCGTGGGATCTGGAAATTCACCAGCCCTGATCTTGTCTTGGACCGTCTCCTGGATCTCGCGCACGATCGCCTCGACATCGATTCCATCTGCGCCGATTCGAAAGAGTTCCTCGTTCTTCATGGAGGGGGTATGGTCGGGAATAGGGACCGTCTTGGTCAAGACGGGAGTTGAGAGAGAGTGTGGAGTTCACGGAAACCTTTTCCCGCAGAGACGCAGAGACGCAGAGACGCAGAGAGGGGATCCTTCTTCCGGTTTGTTGAAACGGGTGAATCCTGGTTTCATTTCATGCGTGAACGGTTACTCTTTATGGTTTATTCCGTAGTGGGTTAGAAGGAAGAGGTATGAATATGGAAGATGATAGAAACGGCGCAGCCGTGAAGTTTCCTCCTCCTTTGATCTACTTGATCTTCATGCTCACAGCCTATGTTGTGGACCACGTTCATCCTATCGGTCTTGGGCTGTCATCAGGGATTACCTATTGTGGGGTTGTCGTCACCCTGCTGGGACTGATGATGGTCACTATGGTCAGTCGATCTTTTAGGCGGGCTGAGACACCGATTCAACCATGGAAGCCTACCACAAAGATGGTCTTCACAGGCGTGTATGCCCACTCACGAAATCCGGCCTATGTTGGGTTTTGCGTTGTGTTAATCGGTCTAGGAATAGCCCTCAACAGCTTGTGGGTCTTCCTCAGCTTTGTACCTTCGGCGATCCTGGTCTATTACGTTGCAATCAGAAAAGAAGAAGCCTATCTGGAAGAAAAGTTCGGGGAAGAATATCTGCAGTACAAGAGGAAGGTGAGGCGTTGGTTCTAAAGCGGTGACTGTTGGTCGTGATCGGTGGAACGGAGGAAGGATCTCGCGCAGAGAATGACGGAGAATGAGATTGGAACAAATTGTGGGCGAGGCAGCCATTGAACTGTATCGCGAGCTTGGCCCTTGCGCGCCGGATTTTTTCTTGGAACGAGGGTCCAAGCGGTGATGGTAATGAAGAAGACAGCGTTGAAGAATGATCATGGCAATGTGTAGGAGTGCTCCACGATTTTATGGAGATTCGGCGGGTTCAGTATTGAAACGGAAGGAAGATCTCTCGCAGAGACGCAGAGGAGGAGACAGGACCAATCTGGTCGATCTTGCCTCACTTTGACGAAGGTCTGACACCCATTTCAACAAACCGGAAGAAAGATCCCCCTCTGCGTCTCTGCGGGAGAAAAATCCGGCGTTCCGACGCTAACCTATGACCAGATTCCGAGAATGATTGCCGGGTTTTTACATGGTCTCTGAGGCGCCATGCTCAGGCATTGTTCTCGTGGGGAATAGGTCCCATCCGTAGAGGAGGTGGAAAAAAAGTAGAAAAAAGAGTTTTGGGCCTTGATCAATGTCTCCAATCAGCGTATAGATGCCAGCCATATATAAGATCCTAATTGTGCTAATCATACGTATCCAGTTGAATTGTCTGTACGCGAATGCCAAACAATGTCAGAAATGGCGCATGATGAAGGACAGAGGTGATTGTTTCTAACGAAAACGAGATTTCGTAAGATGATATCACTCAGTACTGAAAACTAAAATCATAAGATAAACTCAGTCGGGAAAGTTAATGAAGAAGGGGAGAGCTTATCAAAAAATGAATATGCCCAGACTTAGAACACACGTTGTATTGTCGTCCATTGCGTTTTTATTTCCACTATCGTTGGCGCATGCCGCTCTGATATTTTCGGACAACTTTGATGGAGAAAACGGAGGGGCTGGCACGTTCGACTATACTGGTTTCGCCAACTGGACGATCACCGCGGGTGACGTGGACTTGCTCGGAAATGGGTTTGGCGATCGATATCCCGGCAATGGTCTTTATCTTGATCTGGATGGGGACCCAGTCGTTGCAGGTGTGAGGTTGGAGACGACGCAGACGTTCGATCCTGGCGAATATCAGCTCAACTTCGACTTGGCGGGGGGAGCCCGCAATGACGCCAACAATCTCGTCACGATTTCTCTCGGTGATTTTAGCGAAACATTTGATCTAACAACCGCAAATTCCGGATTCGAAACGTTCACTCGTACGGCGACAATCGCCGCTGGTACGAGCCAGATTGTGATTGACCACAATGTTCATGCGGATCCTGGCGATGCCGGTGGGCCAATTCTTGATAATATTGCGCTCAATACTATCCCAGAACCGTCTTCGTTGATTCTGGGTGTACTTGCTTTGCCTTTTGTCTGGGCATGGCGAAAAAATCGTTCATGAGAACATGAATGAGTTCAGTTTTGGGGTCGTTGGCCATACTGATCCAAGTTACGTTAAACAAATTAAACAAACCTGAAGCTTGAGAGTCGATTTGATCGGAAACTGTGTGCTGCGTGGCGAGGGACTGTAACTCTCTACATTCAGAAACCTGCTTGAGCCTTACCTTGCTTGTGCAGGGGCTCATATTTTCTAGTCGTGTGTGTGTGGCGATTTTCACGATAAGGATCGGGCTTTGGTAAAGCCCTCCCACCTTGTTGTGTGAATTGCAGAAGTAGGAGGGCTTCACCGAAGCCCGATCCTTACTATCGGCCAGGTGAAAGCAAAAGAAGATCTTATCTTCTTCACCTGATGCTCGGATAGGTTACGAGGGCCGGCATCGTCCTGTGGTTGTGAACCAACCCTTTTTCTCCTGAAAAAGACGTCTTCTCCTCCCGTCCACAAGCATTCTCCATCCTCTCTATAATAGCACTTCCCATGCCGAATACCTGTTCTCGCTGGTGGGGGAAAAAGGTTGAAAAAAGAACGGGTTTTACATCTTGACCTCCTCTTCCAGTGAGCGTATCCCTAGCAACCATAACAGATTTGAATAGCTAACGACGTCAGAGGGTACATAGGAAAAGGTAACGACCAAAAAAATAGAGAATTTCGGGAGGTGCTGCATCCAGCACGGAGAAAACTAGGATTTTCATCAGTCAGTTTGAGTTGAGGAATACAAAAAAGGAACGAGTCGAAAATGAATTTGTTGCAACGTAAAGCACGGGTTGTTTTGTTATCCATGGTGTTTCTAGTTCCCCTCTCGTTGGCACAGGCTGCCCTTGTGTTCGAGGACAACTTTGATACAGAGAACGGGGGAACTCCTGTGAACCCATATGGTAGTTTCGCCAACTGGACATCAGTTGGGCCGGGGACCGTTGACTTGCACGGCCTTGGTGGTATCGATCCACTTCCTGGCAACGGCCTTTATGTTGATCTTGATGGGACTGGATCTGGATCTGGTCGATTGGAGACGATTCAGACGTTCGGTCCTGGTGACTATCAGCTCGATTTCGACTTGGCAGGGGCAATAGGCCTTATTGATTTCGCCAATGATCTTGTCACGGTTTCTTTCGGCGCTGGTTTGAGTGAAACCTTTGCCCCTGTGTTCAATTCTCCGTTCAGTACGTTCACGCGTAACGTGACCGTTGCTCCTGGTGATACAGCCAATCTTGTTGTTGACCATGCTGTTCATGCGGGCACCGGAGATGGAGGTGGGCCTCACCTCGATAATGTCACGATCAATATGATCCCTGAACCGTCTTCGTTGCTTTTGGGTCTTGTTGCCTTGCCGTTTATCTTGTGGCGAAAAGGTCGTTCGTGATAGGACGAGCAGCCGTTGGAATTGTGATCGGCTGACCACCAGCAGGTTACGATAAGGGAGCTTGAGGACGACAGCTGAGATTGCGTAACTGTTTACGGATCTGGTGTATGCGTTTTGATGAACCGAGAGCTTGTACTCTTAATCCTAATCTCAATTTTACTCTTAATCTCGCTCCGTCCTTCTCTGCGTCTCTGCGCGAGATCTTCCTTCCGTTCTGCCTATCAGGACCACCAAGGTGATTGTGTAGCCGTTCTTGGCTTCTTCACGATTGTGTGTTTCTCTACGTTTGTATGCACCGGGTCCATTCATACAGGATAAAGATCGGGTTTCGGTGAAGCCCTGCCACTTCTTAGAAAACAAGGTTGGATACAACAACATATAAGGAGAATTAGATATGGGAAGTCAAGGAAAAAAGGACAAAGGCAAGAAGGAACAACAGAAAAAATCGAAGCTTTCTATAAAGGAAAAACGACAATTGAAAAGAGACAAGAAGAAATGAGCGCCTATGAAGTCGTCGTCCACAACATCTGTTCGTTGGTTCCTACTTGTTCTGACGCTGCTGGTGGTGGTGTATGCCGTGAAGGTTGGCCGCAAGTACGTCTTTCTCGACAATTTTGGTGTGGTTGAAGAGGGGATTCTTTACCGTAGCGGTCAACTAAAGCCTTATCAGTTACGCAGGGTCCTTCGGGAGCATAGGATCAAGACGGTGATCAACACGCGGGAAGCAACCGCACCTGCCAACCTGATGGCTGGAGAACGACAAGTGTGCGACGAGGAAGGCGCAGACCTGGTACGTCTGGCCATGCCGGGAGACGGGCGTGGGACCTATGACCAGTATGACAAAGCTATGGAGATTCTCTCTGATGATGCCCGGTTGCCGGCCCTGGTGCATTGTGCGCGAGGGACTCATCGGACCGGAGCACTGATTACGTCCTATCGGGTTGTGCATCAAGACATACCGATTGCAGATGCCATGCGCGAGATGGAAGATTATCGGTTCAAGCCAGAAGACCACCCTCTGGTACCGCATTTGCGGCAGTATTTGGAGGAGAAGGGTTCGGACGACCGTTGATCGCCAGGCATTTGCCATTGCAGGCTTCTCCTCTACAGTCCGATGAGCAAACGCCGTCCCCCTCCTTTTTCTCTTAATCCTAATCCATCTACCCACTACCGCACTGTCTCAGAACATGAACAGAAGGCAATCAGTGATTGATGTGGGCCAGCCCCGCCACGAGACGAGCACGTAGATCCGCTACAGAAAGTCGTTCCTGTTGCATGCTGTCACGCTCACGCAACGTCACCGTTCCGTCTTCGAGGGTGTCAAAGTCGATCGTCACGCAGAAGGGCGTGCCGATCTCATCCTGACGGCGGTAACGTCGGCCAATGGCACCGGTCTGATCGTAGAATGTGGGCCAGGTTTGGCGCAACTCGCCGAAAATTTCCCGGGCTTTTTCGACCAATGGTGGCTTGTTTTTAAGCAGAGGAAATACCGCGACTTTGACCGGTGCCAGAGATGGGGTGAAACGCATCACACAACGTTCTTCATACCCGTCTGGCGGTGGTTTGCCGACTTCTGCAGCTAGAATGTTTGTGTCACTTGCGTCTTTTGGGACCCATTCCGTCGCAAAAGCTTCGCAAAGCAAGACGAGGACACCGCGGGTCAACCCGGAGGCTGGCTCAATGACGTGGGGAAGATATTTGTCGTTTCGCTGCTGGTCGAAGTACTCGAGCTTCATCTTGGCATGTGCCTGATGCTGGGACAGATCGAAGCAGCCTCGGTGTGCGATCCCTTCAAGCTCGCCATAATCAGGACTCGTGAACGGATACCGATATTCAATATCGGCACAGACGGAAGAATAATGGGCAAGTTCATCGGATTCATGTTCGCGCCGCCGTAACGCGTCCGATTCGATGCCGAGCGAGCGCCACCAGTTCATACGGGACTCGAGCCAAAATTCGTACCATGTCTGGCTATCGTCGGGATGACAGAACCATTCCATCTCCATCTGTTCGAACTCGCGTGAGCGAAAAATAAAGTTGCGAGGTGTGACTTCGTTGCGAAAGGACTTGCCGACTTGTGCGATACCGAACGGGATCTTTACCCGCATGGTATCCAACACGTTCTTGTAGTTCAGGAAAATGCCTTGTGCCGTTTCGGGACGCAAATAAGCTATGTTGTCCTCGCCAGACGTGGCTCCGACATGGGTTTGAAACATCAAGTTGAAGGCCTTCGGCTCTGTGAGATCGCACTCACTGTGTTCGCCCGGCTTCTTACTCGGCTTGCGTGGACATTGTGAGTCCGTGACATGATCGGCCCGAAAGCGCGCTTTGCAGGCACGACAGTCGACCATCGGGTCACTAAATCCGCCGACATGGCCAGAGGCGACCCAGGCCTGTGGATGTTGGATGATGGCGGAATCTAGGCCAACAATTTCGAGCGGAACTCCGTCTGGCCCAATCGGTGGGCAGCGTACCATATCGTGCCACCACCGGTCGCGCAGGTTGTTTTTCAGTTCGATGCCGAGTGGTCCAAAGTCCCAGAAGCCATTGATTCCGCCATAAATTTCGGAAGCTGGATAGATGAAGCCTCGCCGTTTGCACAGGGCAACGAGGGTTTCCATGGTATTCGTGGATGGAACATGGCTCATACTGTCGCGCATCGTGCGCAAGGGGCTTGAACCGGTCAAGCTTTGGATGAAGAATGTAGGTTGGCATTGTGACAACGCTACACTTTGTCTAGACTAGATGCCCCCTGACTATGCCGGAACTAGCATCCATGTATCGCGTGATCTATTTGAACGGCCCCGACAAGGGGACACGTTCGATTATTCGCGACACGACGGTGATGGTCGGTACCGACCCAACCTGTCGATTGGTGATCACGGATGATGCTGTGCAGCCGCAGCACGCGATTCTGGAGCGTCGAGATGATGGTGTTCACATTCGAACGGCGAATGAGTCGGCCCGCATATCGGTCAATGATGCCGTTCTTGTGACGACGGTCCTTGAACACAACGATGAGTTCACCGTGGGTGCTACAAAGCTTCAGTATCAGGTGATGGAGGCAAACGTCCTTGATGGGGCCCGTCAGCGCGGCATGATGTACGTATTGAGTCTAGCGAGTGTCGTTTTGATGCTGGTGATACAAATTGTCGTGATTGTGTTTTTACTTGGATGGAATCCGAATCGCTTAGTTGAAAGAAGCGATTGGATCGAGGCGACGAATGTCGTGGTGGAACAGGAAGTGACCGAACCTGACGTGAATCAGGAGGAATTGGAGGAAGAATTGCGTGGGGCGAAGGAACGGTTGGCTGTGTTGCGAGCGCAAGCGGACAAGCAACCTGCCGAGAATGTATGGCACGGCAAGGAAGCGGCGCATATGGCGGAAGACCGTATCGAGGCACAAGCGGATGTTCAACGGTTACAGGATCAAGTTGGCAAACCGGACCTGCCATCGGCAGAGTCCGAACCACAGGATCCTTCGCTCGAGTTGACGCAAGCCACGAGTGCAGATGTGGCGAGGGACGAAGAAGCACCGGTTCCGTACCAAGCCGCCGATCAGGTGGCTAAGTCTGATTCTGTCACGCAGAGCGATCAGCCGGAAGTCCGATCGCAGGATGAAATAGCGCGAACCAATGTAAGAATAGCGCGGACCTACATGGCTTCCAATGATCTGGATGCTGCGGAACAGGTTCTGAAGAAGATGGAGAAGCAAGCACCAAACTATGTACCTGCGATCATGACCTATGCGCGGCTCCTTGAGCAAAGGGAGGATTATGAAGGTGCCATGCGGCAATGGGATGCTGCGTTAAGGAATGTTACGAATGCCGGGGTCCGTGATGAAGTTTCTGCCGAACGTACTCGCGCCTTGCGGTTGGATGTGCTCAAGAAAGCGAAAGAGCAGAACAAGGCACAGAATGTGTCGCAACCAAAGACGTTCCAGAAACGGATCGTGATCGGTGCATTGAATCGAAAAAAAATGCAACGTCGCAAAGGATTCGATGAAGTCCGCTTGGCGCGTCTTCACTTGTCGCCGGAGCCAAGTGAACGTCGAATCGACACTGCCAAAGTTAGGGTAGAGATTCAATTTTTCGACAGAAATAGCCGAACGGACGAAGTGCAACCAAGTCGCGTTCCCATCTCTACGCACGTTCTTAAAGTGGATGGGGTGTGGAGGGCTGACCAGGATCGGACGCTATCGGTCTTGTACATGGTGCCTGAAGGTTTCCGCCAGAAAGAAGTGGCTGAGCATGGGGAGCATTTGCAGTATTATGGCTACGTGACGCGGGTATTTTATGGAGGAGTTCTGCAGGATCAGAAATCGACACCAGGTTCTTTGCTGGTACGGGCGGGACTTTACTGAGCCCGGAACTTTGACCTAACCATGGGATCCACACTTTTTAAAACTGCACCGGCCAATGTCGCCACGGTCGACATAATACAGCTCGAAGTCGGTACGCTTGTCTGGCTCAGGCTCAAAGATGGGGCAAGGTGAGAATCGGTTATCCGCCTCGAACAGATCTCTAATTTCTTCAGCATAGACCAGATGGTCGGTCGCGATGTGGATCACGCCATCCACGAGCAGGGTACGGTGAAGGGCCTGTAGGAACGGAGGAGAAAAGAGGCGGTGCCGGTGATGCTTTTTTTTGGGCCAGGGATCGGGGAAGAAGATGTAGTAGGTGGATACACTGTCCGGTGGGAGTAAGTAGGTGACAGCGTAGTAGGCCTCCATGCGAAGGAGCCGAATGTTGTCCAGTCCGGCTCGGATGACCTTGTGGTCAATTTTACGAATCCGTTGCAACATGCGATCAATGCCGAGGATGTTTACCTGCGGGTTGGCCGCAGCCTGTGCCAGAAGAAATCGGCCCTTTCCACACCCGAGGTCTACGTCCAATGGTTGTTGGCAAGTAAAGTACTGGTGCAATGGAATGGGCTCGAGCCAGTTGTCGGGGAAGATGCGGATAGAGGAGTGATTGGTTTCGTTCATGGAGGATCGGTTGTACCTCGTGTTTCTGACCCTGACAAGGTTGGCTATCCAAGTCGTTGTCTTGACGGATTTCTGCAGACAGTGGCACCATGTCGTGGTGCAAGTGAGAGTCATGACGACAGTGGACGAAATATAATGGCACAGAGTCGGCTGGAAAAAGTAGAGACGTATGTCCTGAGCATTATCGAAGATCGTCGCAACACGCTCGATGGTAAGCTTGTGGGAGAAGCGTTGAATGCCTTGTCGTATATCTACGCTGCGGTCATTCAACTTCGGCTGTGGTTATATAGTCATGGTATTGTGCGCCAGCATGCACCTGGTATTCAGGTGATTAGTGTGGGCAACCTGACGGTAGGTGGAACGGGGAAGACGCCGGTTGTCGAGGTGTTTGCTCGCTCCTTGCAGGCACGTGGTCGCAAAGTGGCGATTCTGAGTCGTGGGTACAAACGCGTGAAACCGGCTTTGACTGAACAACTGATCAGCCGTCTCAAACCCGGTTTCAAATCGGAGGATCCTTTGATTGTGTCGGATGGAAACCGATTGCTGTTGGATTCTGCCACGAGCGGAGATGAGCCCTACATGTTGGCATCGAACCTTCCCGATGTGGCTGTGCTGGTGGACAAGGACCGTGTGAAGTCGAGTAAGTATGCGATCACCAAGTTGGGCTGTGATACCCTTGTCTTGGACGATGGGTTTCAATATATGGCATTGAAGCATCGGCTTGACATTGCTTTGGTGGATTGCACGAATCCGTTCGGCAATCGCAAGATGTTGCCTCGTGGCATCCTGCGGGAGCCGGTACGCAACATCAAGCGTGCAGGATTCATCTTTGTGACGAAATCAGATGGGAATGGTGTGAAGGAATTACGAGATCGTCTGCGTGAGTTGAATCCCGATGCAGAGATCACCGAATGCAGGCATTGTCCGCGCTACTTGCAAAATGTATACACGCGAGAGCGACATGTGCTGGATGAACTGCAGGGGTTGAGGGTCGGGGCTGTGTCTGGGATCGCTGTGCCGCAGGGTTTCGAAGCGGAGCTTCAACGGCGTGGTGCGGATATTGTGTATGCAAAACGCTACACAGACCATCATCGCTATTCGCAACAGGAGATCATTGAGGCGATCAACGGAAGTCTAGAGGCAGGTGCGGAGGCGATCATCACGACGGAGAAAGATGCGGTTCGATTTCCTTTCGTCGAGCGACGTGATCTGCCCATTTATTTCTTGCGTGTGGAGATAGAGATGTTGTCCGGCACCAAGGCTTTCGACGACTGGATATCGCGGATTTGCTTTGATCACTAGTCCGTTGATGCATGACCGATATGGCCACATCTCGAACCCTCCTTTGTGGATTAAACTGGGTGGGTGACAGCATCATGGCCATGCCAGCGCTGCATGGCTTCATGTCACAATCCACGTCGTCTGTGTCCGTGCTCGCGAAACCGGGGTTGGTTCCTCTCTGGTCGATGATTCCGGGTCTTGAAGACGTACATGTGCTGAGCCCAGGTGCGTTTGGCACGATGGCCACAGGGTTTCGCTTGAGCAGGGAACACTTCGATGAGGCCTATGCTTTGCCGAATTCGCTTCGCTCTGCCCTCGTTCCCTTTGTGGCTGGCGTGCCAAAGCGAGTGGGTCTTGCTGGCCAGAAGCGAGGTTGGTTGCTCACACATCGGTGGGATCGGTCGATCGATCCACAACGGTATCACCAAGCTTGGGAGTATGTTCATGCTCTGATCCCGTCGTATAAGGGGGATCGCTTGCCGACCTTTCCGAAATTGGAACTGGATGCGGCTAGTGTCGCTCAAGCTTCTGAATGGCTAGGCGACAGAGGTGATCGATGGGTGGGCCTGGTTCCTGGCGCAGCGCGCGGTCCCGCCAAACGATGGCCGCCCGAGCATTTTGCAACGGTTGGGAAACGGTTGGTCGATGAGGAGGATTGTCGCATCGTGGTGATGGGTGGTGCGGGGGAGCAGCTGCTGTGTCGTGAGGTGGTTGAGGCGATTGGCCCAGGTGCGATAGACTTGGCGGGACGGACGACCTTGCCGAGTTGGGCTGCAGTCTTGGCTGCATGTGAGGTGGTGGTTGCGAACGATAGTGGAGGCATGCACCTGGCCTCCGCCATGGGCACGTCCGTGGTAGCGATCTATGGGCAAACGGATCCGCGGAAAACCGGTCCGCTTGGTCCTGCCACGATCGTGCAACATTCCGATGTTCGGGATCGACGGATCGCGCGCGACTCAGAAGCTGCTCGGTTAAGTCTCGCCTCGATTCTACCAAACGAGGTATATGAGGCGGCTCAACAGTGGCTCGCCGGAGAGGCCGGCTTTTCTGAAGGAGCGTAAGTCCATGCACAACAACATCTCCGCCTGCATCATCACCTACAACGAGGAACAGAACATTCGGCGTTGTCTCGAAAGTGTGACTTGGTGTGACGAGATTGTTGTTGTGGACAGTTATAGCATCGATCAGACCGTCCAGATCTGTCAGAAATATACAGATCAGGTGCATCAACATGAGTGGGGCGGCTACATCGCGCAACGCAACTACATTCGACATCTTGCATCCAATCCTTGGATCCTCTATTTGGACGCAGATGAAGAAGTGTCGCCGGAGCTGCGAGAAGACATCCAACGTGAATTTCAAGGGCAACAGGAGGATGTAGATGGGTATGAGTTTCCTCGTCTTGTCTACTATTTGGGAAAGTGGATCAGGCGCGGAGAATGGTATCCCGACATGAAGCTTCGCCTGTTCAGGAAACAGAAGGGTAGAAGTGGTGGGGTGGAACCGCATGACCAGGTGATCGTGCAGGGCGAGGTGAGGCGATTGCGTGGCCCGATCTGGCACTACACGTATAAGGATCTGTTCGATCATCTCAACACGATGAACCGGTTTTCTAATATCAGTGCGAAATCCAAATTTGAGCGTGGGGACAGGTTTAGTTGGAGTGACTTTCTGTTTCGACCGGCGTGGCGTTTTTTCAAAGGGTATTTTGTCAAGTTGGGTGTGTTGGACGGACTACGTGGGTTCATCATTGCATCCATCAGTGCGTTTGGCGTGTCGATGAAATATGCGAAGCTGTGGGAATTGGCATGGAGGAAGTCGTCCCAACAAGGTGTTGATGAGGTGTCGATGTCCAGATCCTCGTGAATGGAGTTTTTCTGGCGCTAGCCCATGCACCAGATCCGTGAGTCGTTGTCACACTGCCTGTATGATTCCCCACACTGGAAGTGGGACTTCTCTATTCATCACGAGGTGCTTCACCGTTGCAGACCTTTCCTCTACAGGCCGATCAGCAAGTACTGCCCCGTCTACCTTGTCTTCTTAATCTTAATCCCAATCCTCATCCTAACTCTTGCTCGGGACCTCCGATAACCTCTACAGTACGGTGTCATGAAGACGATGTTTGATCACGAGAAGCTGACCGTCTACCAAGAGACCATCAGGTTTGTGACTTGGACCGATAAGATACTCGAGAGTGTTCCGAAGAATCTGGCTGTCCATGGCCAACTGGACAGGGCGTGTACCTCCATTCTTTTGAACATAGCGGAGGGGAATGGGACATTCACGGCTCCAGATGGGTGTCGGTTCTTTGATATGGCTCGCGGTTCAGCTTCGGAATGTGCGGCGTGTCTGGATGTGTTGCTAGCGAAAAAACATATTTCACAGGTTGGTGAAGGCAGAGCGATTCTGATTCAGATCGTTTTCATGTTGGTTGGGTTAATTCGGAGAACCTCCCCCGATCGGGTTTATGAAAGCAGAGGTACAACATACCGTGTAGAGGACGGCGGAGAGTTGCAAGGGCTGGGGGAAGGGTAGGAGTAAGAGCGAGATTAAGATTAGGATTGGGATAAGGAATTTTCTGTTCATCACGAAGCGCTTCGCTGTTGTAGTTTTTTCTCTACAGCCCTACCAGCAAATACCGCCCCTTTCTCCCTCTCTTAATCTTACGTGATATGTTTAGAAGATCATGCCTATGATTGAACAAGAAGCTCCCAATACGCCTCCGCCATGGTGGATGGTCGTTGGCCTATTCGTTATCGTCTTTGTCGGAGTGACCCTGCTATCCGCCTTGCTGTCGGTGCTCATCTACGATGTGTTGATTGATTCAAACAATGGCGTGGCGACGCTGCTGTTGGAGAAAGGTCCGCATAAGGTAATGCGTCGGTGCATGATGGTGGGTGTGGTCTTGTTTATCCCGTTCTTTCTGCGTCTGATACGATGGGGCGGATGGAGAGATAGTGGCTGGGTGCATCCTGATGGGGTAGACGGTTGGAGGATCCGGTGCAAGCAATGTGGGTTGGGTCTGGTGGTAGGTTTTTTGACACTTGGGGTGATGGTTGTCCAGATGTATGCGGTAGGCCATCGTGTTGTGGATGCAACCGCTTGGACACCCAGTGTGTGGGTAGACTTGTTTTTCTACGTTGGGGTGGCATGCACGGTCGCCTTGCTTGAAGAAACCGCGGTAAGAGGCATTCTGTATCGCGCACTGGCCAGGCTGTGGGGTGCATGGCCAACTGCGCTGATCACGAGTCTATTGTTTGCGTGGCTACATTTTCTAAAAGCCGATCCTGTTGTCTTTGACGGAACCGACGTATGGGACAGAGTGGTAGCTGTTGTTCTGTCCATGTTTGAGGGGCCTTCCCGCACGATTGCATTTTGGCCACGCTTCCTGTCCTTGACGATGATGAGTATGGTGCTTTGTGCTGTGGTGCAGCGAACAGGAACCATCTGGTGGGCTATGGGCTTGCACGCGGCCTGGGTGTGGATCAAAAAGGTGAATGGTGTGTTGGGAGATAGTGTGGACGGGCAAGCAGCAGGTGTATGGCTAGGCGTCCGATCCGATGCGACGGATGGATATGGGACGGTGGTGTTGCTTGCACTTCTTGCCATGGGGTTAACCTCTGCCCTAAGGCCGCCGTTGGTGAAGGCCCGAGTTGACCGAACGGACAACCAGGTCGATGAATTTTAGCCCGCATATCTCACACTTCTTTGCGGCGAGAGTGTGGAGAGAGCTGCCAGGGCGATGCGAAATTGCGCTTTGCACGGTGAAGCCGTATGGACATACTGGAAACTGTGCAAAGTGGATTTCGTGCCGTCGTGGCGGTTCTATCCGCACTCGTCGCAAAAGAAGTGTGAGATATGCGGGTTAGTCGTCACAATCAAGATGTTGTGTGTGGCCCATACCGTGGCAGTATTCGCGTGGGGTTGGACTCCGATCCTTTGCGAGAAGCCTTAGCAGAGGTCGCTTCGTGGGTACATGGGTCCGATCAAGTGCTGGGGCATGGGCGCAACCTCATTGTGCGAACCAAGCAAGAAGTGGACGGCCAAGCCTATGATTTCGTCGTAAAATCCTTTGGTCGGCAATCTCGCATCAAACAGGTTTTTGACCAACGACTCGGGACCAAGGCCGAACGAGCCTTTGACGCAGCTTGCCATCTCATCGATGTCGGAGTGGGAACCCCCTTTCCGGTGGCGCACCTCGCGCGATGGAGCGGATCGGCATTGCTGGAATCCTATCTCATTACGGACTATGAAGCCGACACGACAGATTTTCGGCAAGTCTTGATTGAACGGTATGCAGATCAAGGGCCGAGCGAAGCGATCATGGAGATCCTCCAGTTGGTTGCGGAGGCTGTTCGAGCCATGCACGACGGCGGTTTGCAGCATGGTGACTTGGGCAATCAAAACATTCTTCTGATCGATCACCCTGAGCAGGATGTGCTTTTCACCGATCTAAATCGAGCGCGTATTCTGCCCACCATGGATACAGCCGCGCGGGGGCGTGATATCAGCCGGTTACATCTTCCAACGGACCTCTTGCGTATCTTCAAGGAAATGTATTGGCAAGGGGTTCCACCGCTCGAGTTTCAGCGTGTCGAACGTTGTGCTCGCAATCGTTTCTGGTTTCATACCGTAACACGTCGTATTCGACATCCGCTTCGTGAGCGGACTGCAACCCAGCCGGTCATGGACTATCCGGCCGATCGAGACATTTGGATCTGGGACAACAAGTCGGCACAGGCGATTCCAGCTTTCTCGGGCAAAACGCGTCGAGCGCTCATGTCTCGTAAAAGCGTCTTGTGGCAGGCAAGGTCGGTCCTGTTGTATGGACCGGCGATCTACCGACATTATCGCACACTTCTCCGTAGTGCATACGGTCAACCGATATCCATGCGGAACCGAATGGGGATTTGCCTGGAACCATCTGCACACGGACTGGAGCGAAGAATCGATCTGGTACATGAGCTAGGCAAGGTTCCTGTCCACCTCCGTTTCTATCATCACCAAGGGCACAAGCAAATTGGCGAAAGCCTGCATGTGGCGAGGCAACTGCATGAAGCCGGTCATCCTGTATCAGCTGCGTTGGTACAGGACCGAAAGGCTGTTTTGGAGCCGGCAACATGGGCAACGTTTTGCGATACCGTGGTGAGTGGCCTTTCTGATTTCGTATCCTTTGTGGAGATGGGTCATGCGGTGAATAGGGTGAAGTGGGGACTGTGGGGTTTGGAGGATTGGCAGAGACTGATCGCAAGTTTGCCAGAATTACAAGCGAAGTATCCAACCGTTGAATTTACAGGACCAGCCGGTATAGACTTTGAGTATCCGTTTGTCCTGGCTGCGTTGGACAATCTTCCAAAAAACACCCGTTTTGCAGCTTTGTCGCATCATTTGTATGTGGATCGTCGCGGTGCGCCGGAGTCGCGTCAGGGTCCCTTCTCGACGTTAGAAAAGTGTGCGATGGCTCGTGCTATGGCCAGGCATCATGATGGGCTCGGTGACCGGTTCATCTGCTCGGAGGTGAACTGGCCTCTTCTTGATACGGGAGTCTACTCACCAGTTGGTTCGCCGTATTTGTATCCGGGACAGACGGTTGGATTTCCGAGTGTGTCGGAACAGGACTATGCAGTGTACCTGCTGCGCTACGTGTTGATTGCCCTGTGTTCCGGTCTTGTCGACCAAGTCCTATGGTGGCGTCTGGCCGCGCATGGCTATGGCCTCGTTGACGATTTGGACTCGGACCCACAACAGTGGCGCCTTCGGCCGGCTTTTCATGTGTTCAAGTTTTTGATCGAACAATGTGGAAACGCGACGTTTGTATTGCGTGAGTGCAAAGAGGATGGATCGATTTGGTTCAAATTCGAACGGGAAGCGAATGCAAATGTGTGGATTGGGTATCGGTGTGAGGGTAAAGCGTGCACAACGTTGCCTTGCAAAGCAGCGACTTTGTTTGATGCGTTTGGAGAATCTGCCGGTGCTGTGAGTCGTCAGGTTGAGTTGAGTGGGTTGCCAGTCTATGTCGTGGAGGTGCCCAGTGTCTCCTGAAGGTAGTACACGTGTGGTCATCCCCGTGAATGAGGGATGGGAGTTTGTCCGTGGCAAGCCAGTGCCAGCTTGGTTCTCCTATCCGTACGATGCTGTCGCTGAACAAGTGCGGTTACCACATTGCTGGAACGGGCAAGACACGTTTCAGGAGGGTATCGAAACCTATCGAGGATTCGGAGGTTATCGCACCTGTATCGAGTTGCCACCGGAGGCGCGGGAAAAATGTGATGGTGTGTGGGAACTTCGATCGGAAGGATTTTACGGGACTGGATCTATCTGGTTGCAAGGTCGGAAAAAAACATCGTTTGATGCAGAGTATCTTGGATTTTCCGTCGATGTGACGTCGGCGATGCAGCAAGACGCGAATCTCCTCGTTGGTGTCCGGTTGACCAATCGATGCGGTAGACATGTGTTGCCGGGCAATCCGATGCCGGATTTTTTGTTGTATGGCGGACTAGCTGGCCGCATGGAGCTCTGCTGGAAACCGGCGGTACACATCTGCGAACGGTCTATTGTGTTTCGTAGTTCGGATGTGTGTGATGAACGTGCACGTGTGGACGTGCAATTTCATGGTTGCAATACCACAGATCATCCTTGGCATGGTGAGGCGTGCTGGAGTCTGATGAATGCTGCGGCTCAACAAGTCGCAACACAAACGGTTTCGTTGGAGGTTGCGCCTCATTCAACTAGTTTGACGTCTACGGAGTCAGACCGCATCGATCAACCGATTTTCTGGAGCCTTGACAACTGTTACTTGTACACACTGAAGTGCGAACTGCGTGACACGGGTGGCGTGATCGATGTGCAAGAGGTGTTGTGCGGTATCCGTACGGCTGAGTTTGTTCGTGGCAAGGGGTTTCTGCTGAATGGCATGAGGGTGGAATTGCGTGGTTGCAATCGGCATGAGTCTATGCCCGGCTTTGGAAATGCGCTTCCCTTGTTTCAGCATCGTGAAGACGCACGGGCCCTGAAGAAGTTGGGGTGCAACTTTGTTCGTTTGTCACATTATCCTCAGCATCCAGAATTTTTGCGGGAATGTGACAAGATAGGCCTGCTGGTGTATGCCGAGCTTGCCAGTTGGAAAAGTGTGCGTAGCGGTCGTTGGTTGAAGAATGCGACCCGACAGATGCGGCGGATGATCGAACGGGATCGCAATCATCCTAGCGTCATCCTTTGGGGGCTTGGCAACGAAAGCCGTGATCGCGGTGCATTTGTGACCTTGCATGGATTGTGCAAACAGCTCGACCCTGACAGGCCAACCATCTATGCAGAAAACCATCTCTATCGTGCAAAGCGGAAGAGGACCCTGAACCTGACGGATGTATGGGGTTCGAATTATGAGTTAAGGGTCTTGGATGAGATGAAAGACTACTGTTCAACTGGTTGTGTTGTGGTCAGTGAATGTTCGAATCAACCACATGCGTATCGGAGGTCCCTATCTGAGATGGCGAAGCAGGTAGAGCAAGTGGAGTCTGACCTGAATACGTTTGCTGACAAACCACATGTGGCCGGTTTCGCTCTGTGGAGTTTCAATGACTATGCCACGTTGAGGAAGAAACGGTATGTCCGGTACTGTGGCGTGGTTGATGCCTGGCGAAGCCCCAAAATGGTAGCAGTCTATTTGCGATGTCGCTATTCCAAAGAGCCAAAGCATTATTTGTTTGGAAACTGGTCGGCCGGGAAGGAGGGTGAATTGCGTGACGTGTTTGTGTTGTCCAATGGGACAGGTTTGTCCTGGTGTCTGGGTGAAGGTGCTATGCCGTTGCCCGATGCTCTTTTTCAGCAGGTGTCCGTACCTTTCACAAACAGGGACTTGGTGGTTTATGCGTGGGTAGGGGAGACGAAGGTGGAAGCCCGTCTCGTGGTACACGGCAAGGGAGTCAGGTTGCGGATCAACGTTGGGGACGTGGATGAGGAGGGATATCGAGTCGCCACCATAACTGTGGTGGACAAGGAGGGAAAGACGGATAGGACCTGGTCAGGCATGGTCCATGTGCGAGCTGATTCGTCCGTGGTTGTGATCAGTCATCGCGCGGATGACGCGATTCTTGTGGACGCTGGTGTAGGGCGTGTTTGGTTACGCTGCACGGATCGGTTGGAGCGTTTCCGTGTCACAGGAGAGGCAGTTGGGTTAGAAGATGCAACAGCAAGCGTCCCTGACGTGTAGGAACTCACTGTTCATCAGCATTCGCACACTATACCCACGATCAACTGCCGAATCTAGGGTTATACTGAGATGGACGTGTAATTTGAGAGTTCGATTGGACGGAAGGTTACGCAATGCAGGCTAGTCATGTTCTAATCTTAGGTTGTGGCAGGAGTGGCACCTCGATTTTTGGTGAGCTCTTTGAGCATATCCCTGGTTACACCTACCATAGCGAGCCACTGTTCGACGTCGTGGTTGATTTGTGTTTCGAGAGTCCTATCGCGATCAAAGTCCCGAAGGAAAGCCGTGGCTATCCGGCACCACCTGGCCTGCCTTTCCCCGTCGATGTGATGCTCTCTGCCTTGCCGGAACCGCGCAAACTTTATTGGCAGGTTCGCCATCCCCTCGATGCGATAGCCTCTTTGCGGCCAGGGATTTCCAACAATTGGGGGCATCATCCACGCCCTCCCGATTGGCGGAACTGGCTTCAGCGTCCTTTGGTCGAAAGATGTGCCCATCACTGGGCTACCATCAACACGGTCGGATACGAGCATGTGAGACACCTTGTTGAGGTGTGCCACTTTGAGTCTATGTTGAGAAATCCGACAGGTTTTGTGCGTCGCATTTGTTCTGAAATTGGAATTCACACGTCCGAATGTGCAACAGACCTGGCTGTTTGGTCCGATAGGGTGCAGGACACGAACAATGAGAAGTTTGTCGAAGCCAAGACCTCGCGAAGTTACTCACGTCCTGACCACAAAAAGAGAATCGGTCGCTGGAGAGAAAATCTAAGTCGCGAAGACTTGCGCCGAGTTATTCCTATCGTTCGAGATGCGGCAACCACGTTTGGCTATGATCTACCAGATGATTCTGATGTTTCCCTGATATCCACATGATGCTATTGAGCTACGACAAGATGGGACGAACAAGGACTCGTGTTGAGATGTGTCAGACACCGTTCGATGGAGTCGACAACGGTCCCGTGACCTATGCTTTGCATGCAGCGACTGGGTTGCGTGGGTTCACGTGTGCAGGCTTGGTTGGTTTCCACGCAGGAGCAGGTGCCGGTCACAACCCATACATGTTGGCTTTGACGGAGGGTTGCCCCATGTGGGACGAATGGATTCGTCACTAAGCCGTCATGATAGGGTGCATACTGTGCAATCCAGTGACCAAACAAGGCGACCGTGGGTTTGTTTAACGACGCTGCAAGGTGGGACATCATAGTGTCAGGTCCAACATAGAGATTGCAGTCGCGAAGAAGTGTGGCGGCTTCGGCCAAACTCGTTTGCCCACATAGGTTGGTTATGTCGATAGGGCAGTTGTTCAAGACGTCATGCACGTAGTTTTTCTCGTGGTTGTCGTTTGATCCGACAACAACGATGCTCAATCCTTGCTCCCGCAAGTGTGCGAAGACTGTCTGCCATCCGGGAGTACGCCATTCTTTGTAGCGATTGCGTGGTGTGAGATGGACGACAGCATAAGGACCAGAGTCCAGGAGACGAGCTTGCTTCATCTGGAACGCAGGTTTTTCTTGGGTTGGCGATGGTGCACGAGACGTATAGATGGGTGTAATGTTGAGCACCTCTGCCAAGGCCAATGTATCGAAGACGAAGTGTCGTGTCAGATCCTGATGAGCCCATCCTGAGAGGATATGCTGTTTCCAGGTACGGGTATGTCGTTTTTCCGGAAGGAGCGAGACAGCGGTGCGGCCCGCAGCTCTGGCGAACAGGACCTGACGGTCAGCTGTGCGTATGGACAATGCCAGATCGTACTTTTGAGTGCAGGAGGTAAGGAAGTCCACATAGGACCGAACGCCGTGGCGGGTGCGCGTTGTCCAAACGTTATTTAGATCTGGGTTGCCCTCCAGAATGCCTGCTCGACCTTGTTGAACATAAGTATCGATCCTTGCATATGGAAAAGCGGTCCGCAGTGTTGCAAGGAGAGGTGTGGACAGAAGAATATCTCCGATCCCGCCATAGTTGATGACTAGAATTGAATTCGGACGATTGTTCATGTGAACGTTGGGTACCATGTCGTCGTATGAATTGTGTGTTAAGACGTTGTGAAATACCAGCCTGTCAGCCTTAAGATTTGATCAAGGTGAGAGGTTCTTTGGGAGGTATCGGTCAACTAAGGGTAATTGACCAACGGGTTTATGGTACCAACATCTCGTTGTAGAGGGCCAAGGTGTTTTCCACGGTCCGCTCCACACCAAACTCGTTTTCAATGCGAAGCCTTGCGTTTTGTCCGCATCGGAGTCGCTCCTCTTCATCCTCAGCCCAGGCGGAGATCGCTGCTGCCAAAGACTGTGCGTCGCCTGCCGTCACCACTCGTCCCGACACGCCATCTTCAACGAGTTCCACCATGCCTCCGATCGCAGATACCAGGGCTGGCACAGATTGCGACATGGCTTCGATCACAGAGCGAGGTAGCCCTTCTCGTCGCAAAGAGGGCATGCAAAACACATGACAAGCCCCGCTCAGGGCTGCCGCGTTTGTGCGATAACCGACGGCATGCACACGATTCACGTAACACGGTTGTTGAATCAACTTCGCTAATGCATGGTCCCGCAATTCGCCGATGAGCAAGAGATGCACATTCCTTGTTGTGGTGAGATGGTCCAAAGCACGAACCAGCACATCCACTCCTTTGAGTGGTCGCATGTTGGCGGCGCATCCTACCACGAACGCATCGGCTGGAACGCCACATGTGGTCAAGTCGATCTGGCTGTCGGAACGATACCACGCGATATCGTGTCCCTTATGAATGGTCACAACCTTGTGTGCTGGAAGACCCAGTGTGAGCAAGTACTGCCGGACGCTATGGGAGACTGCGACGATCCTGTCGATGCGCGAACTGAGGTAGGTGAGTCGTGAGCCAGGGTCCCAGTTGTGTAGGTTGCCCATGGTTCCGCGATAACACACAGTTGGTGTAGGCTGCCAAAGCGTGGCCATCAACGTGTTGGCGATGGGCCGATTGCTTCGTAAGCAGTGGGCGAGTTCGATCTGTTTCGATTGTAACGTCTTGCGTATCGTACGGATGCCGCGAACATCTAGGCGTCCGCGAAGTGTACAAGGTTCGACACGAACGCCCTGGTCTTGTAACGAGGCATACGAAGGGTCGTCTTGTGGTAGAAGAACGTGTGTGTCATGTCCTGCGTTCTGAATCGCCTCGATCATGTGATGCTCCGAGCGATCCAATCCGTCCGCTATATAAAGAATGCGCATGTCTTAGGACTCGGGCCTTGTTCTCCATCTCCTGTGTAGCCACATCCATTGGTCTGGATGCTTTCGGATCATCGTCTCGATCAGTTGCGTATAGACCTGCGTGGCCTCCGTTAATGCATCTAGTTTTCGGCTTTCCGGTGGTGGAACAGGTGGCAGGACATACAGATCATGGTGCAAGTGATCACGGCGCACGTCGAACAAGGGTACCACCGGAGTCTTCGTTTGCGCGGACATCAACGCTAGCCCAGGTGAGGTACAGGCAGGCTTTCCGAAAAAGTCGACAAAGACCCCTTGGTCGCGGGTCCGATTCTGGTCGAGGATGATGGCCACTGTATGGCCCTCTTTCAAGCGCCGCAAACATTGTCGATAGGACTTGGTGTGAGGCAGCATTTCCAGATTCATCTTTTTTCGTGTGGCTTCTACATGTCCTTGGATGGCGTCGTTTTTGATCGGTTTCACGACCACGGTACAGGGGGAGCCAAGGAGTGACGTAGCGTAGCCGCAATTTTCCCAGTTTCCAATATGGGCCATGAGGACGAGGCCCCCTTCTTGTAGTGTGTCCAGGTTCTCTCTGCCATGGAGTGTTACCCGACCTTTCAGGTCATCGAGACCCACATGTGATATACGGAGCATCTCAACAATACTCATGCCGAGGTTTGAACACATGTCGCAGTAGATTGCCGTACAGTCGGCTTTGGTTTTTCCCGGTAGACAATCTTGTAGGCGTGTCACTGTTTCTCGGCGGCGGTGTCTTACGATATCGCTAAAAAAAATTCCGAAGCCCCGGCCGATGGCCAGAGCCACAGGCAACGGCAGAGCGGCGAAGAAGCGAGCGGTTAGTTTGAATAGCGTAAGCATGAATCGTGTGTGGTCGTCATTATTGCAAAGCCTCATGCTAACCGTGCGAAGATGCTATGGTCCATCTTCTTCGGGAAAGGAAAGAAGACCAATAGGTGACGATCCTGAAGAGCAGCCTTTTCTTGGGCCTTGTTTGGTCATCAGAATTGCTTCCATCTTTATACCGAATAGTTTTGCTGAGTGGTATTACTTCCGGGTACACAGAACGTCGCGCATGGACGACAAGAAAATCATACGATCCGCAGGAATAGTTGGCGGATTTACTTTGGTCAGTCGAATTCTCGGACTCGTGCGGGACGTGCTGATGGCCGGACTCTTCGGCACCTCCATGGCGATGGGTGGATTCGTCATTGCCTTCATGATTCCAAATCTGTCCCGGCGTTTGTTTGGGGAAGGGGCACTATCCGCAGCCTTTGTCCCGGTGTTCGTCGATACGCGGAAAACCGATGGGGAGGAGGCAGCGTGGCTGTTAGCCCGTCGCGTGATTTCGATGGTGGCGGTCGTCTTGTCCGTGATCGTTGGACTGGGCATGGTTCTCGCCTCAGTTCTGCTGCATCAGGCTCAGCCTGGTACGATGCCTCATTTGATTTGGACATTACTTCGTATCATGTTGCCCTACATGACCTTCATTTGTTTGGTCGCAGTGTGTATGGGCATCCTGAATGCGTATCATCACTTTGCTGTTCCGGCAGCCACGCCGACTGTCTTGAACATGGTGTGGATCGCTACGTTGTTGTTTCTCTGTCCCCACTTCGGTGAGACGAGGGTCGACAAGATTCATTGGGTGGCTTGGGCCGTGCTGCTAGCTGGCTGCTTGCAACTTGCCGTCCAGCTTCCCATGTTGTGCAAACATGGTTATCGATTTGGCCTGGATTTCTCGTGGAACGATCCGAACGTACAACGTGTGTTGATTCTCATGGGCCCTGCCGCGTTGGGTCTGGCCATTTCACAAGTGAATGTGGTCATCGACAAAGCTTTGGCTGCTTGGGTTGCTCCTTGGGCCCCTGCTTGTCTTTTCTATAGCGAACGTCTGATCTATTTTCCACTGGGCATCTTTGCGACAGCTCTCAGTACCGTATTGTTACCTGTCTTTTCCGGCCTGTCTGCAGGCAAAGACATGGAACGGTACCGAGCGACGATTGCCCAATCGCTGCGCAACCTACTTTTCATTATGGTGCCCGCTTCGGTGGGGCTGTTCGTCTTGGCCGAGCCAATCATCGCGATGACGTTGCAGTGGGGCGCGTTCACCGAACGGTCCGCTCATTTGACGGCTCTTTCTCTGCAGGCCTACGCGCCCGGCCTTATTGTATTTAGTCTCGGGAAAGTTTTCGTGCCTGCCTTCTATGGGATGCATGACACACGCACACCGGTGCTGGTGGGCGTCGGTGTTGTAGGGCTGAACCTCGTTCTGAATCTCGTAGCCGTATGGTTGTGGCCAACAGGTACCAAACACGCAGGTCTTGCCTTTGCCTCGGTACTGTCGTCCGGCGCTGGTGCTCTTGTGTTGGCCCGCCTTCTTCACCGACGTGTTGGTTCACTTGACTGGTCTTTCATTCTGCGCAGTTTGTTCCGTTGTTTCATTTTGTCTTTAGGCATGGCTTGTGTGGCTTTCTTTGTACACAGGCACTTGGTTGTGCTGTTCTCTGAAACCACGCTCAACATGAAAGTGTGTCAGATCGGTTCGGTCGGTGGGGCCATTGTTTTGGCAGTTTCTTTTTATGTGGGTGCGTCAGCCTTGGCGCGTGCGCCGGAGTTGAAGATGATTGTGGTCGGTTTGGCGCGTCGCGGTTCTTCTTGATGTCGGAAATTCGCTGCGTTTCGATCCCGCAACTCTCACACTTTTTTAGTTCTATCCCACACATGACTTGCTTGCGTCTCGTCCGTGGATGCCATGTACGCAAGACCATTCCATGACACAGTACTTTGTCGGGCACAGGACCCTTAAGAGAAATTCACCGATGATTCCTCACGTTGTTCGTTTCGCTGTCGTAGGTTGCTCGCGAAATTCATGAACACAGAAAGTCATTCGATCGAAAAAAACGCACTCCGCGACTTACAATCTACAACGCGAACGCTTCGCGTTGTGGTGAGTGCGTTATCAACACAAGGAAGGTTCCTGTAACCCATGCAACGTAAAAATCGTATCCGTACGCTCAAACACACCATGGTCGTTTCAACGTTTATGTTCTTCACAGGGCAAGGTGTACAAACATTCGGCAATAGCGGGCAGCAAGATGCAGATTTTGAAATTGCGGCCCATACGGATGGCGAACCGCAAGACGCCCTATTTGGCTTTGAGGAAGAGGTCGAGTTTTCCGGTGAACGAGACTCGTTCATGGACATAGAGCATGACAAGCGATTCGAGTTGGTGGAAGGATCGATCATGTGTCGCTTCACCGCAAGGGATGTCATGAAACGCCAGGCTTTGTTCTCCAAGGACGCCTTTGGCAAAAAGAATGGAGGGCATCTGACAGTCTTGGTTCATCAAGGACGTGTGCGTGCTCGTCTGGAGACCCGTAAGGCTTTGATATGGGCGGAGACCCCTGAGGGATCCGTGAAAGCCGGCCAATCCTACCATGTCGCGGTGGCATTTGGTCCGGACGGTATGTCGCTCTACTTGAATGGTGAGTTCTCGGACTGGGGTCAGTCGTCGTTTCCAAACGCTCTGACGATGAACAAGGAACGGTTGCTGATTGGTGCGAATGCTTGGGACCGAACCAAGGAGAGGCCACTTACCACAACGGAACACTTTTCCGGCGTCATTTCCGAGTTTGGATTCTTTGACGTGAAGTTTGACGATCATGCGGTGGCGGAACTGGCGGGCCACCTAGTTGATCCGACGGAGCCTGTCATCGAGGACGGAGTTCTGTACGGGACCGATGAGGATGAAATGCTCGATGCTGGTGAGTACTCTGTCATGGATGTGCACGGTGGTTATGGTGATGATACTGTCGTTGGAACCTCAGGGGATGACATCTTGCAAGGGGGTCATGGCGAGGATCGACTGATGGGTGGGGACGGGAATGATGTTCTGGTCAGTATCGCGGACGGTCGCGAGCCGATGATTGCTCAGGAGTATGGAGCTAAAGACGATCCGAACAATGAGATTGACCCGAAAACGCGTACCTACTATTCCGCTCAGCCCATCAAAGGGAACGACGTGCTCATCGGTGGTCGCGGGGCGGATACGTTTCACTTCCGGGTGGTGATTAATGCGAAGCCGGACATCATCCGTAAGCATGTCAGGGCGGACGGAACGATCAGGTGGGGCATGTGGGGAGTGGCTGGCGAGAACGACAATGTGCATGATCACTGGGTGGAGACATTGGGTGATGAAGTGATTGAGGACTTCAACAAGGCAGAAGGGGACCATATCGAGGTGGCAGGCCACACGGTGGAGGTCTATGACAAAGTTCATGAGGACAGCGACGGAGATGGAACCTTGGACTCGACCATCCTGTATGTCCGAACGAACCAGGGTGCCGGCGGCGGAGCGCACAATCTAGACGAGCTGGGAACCATTCGGGTGTTTGGCGATCTGGTGATGGACAGCGACTATACGGTAGAACGAGAAAATTATGGAATCGTGCTAAGCATGAGAGAGTTCGAGGAGGCGGTCACCCCCCGCGTGTTTACATCGGTTGCGGATGACGGAACCTCGCCGCCAGCGCCAGCGCCAGCGCCAGAGCCAGAACCAACACCAGAGCCAGAGCCAGAACCAGAACCAACACCAGAGCCAGAACCAGAGCCAGAACCAACACCAGAGCCGGAGCCAGAACCAACACCAGAGCCGGAGCCAGAACCAACACCAGAGCCAAAGCCGGAGCCAGTCCCGGACGTAGAGGATGGGGAGTTGCCCAAAGGTGCCGTGTTTAGCTTGTTGGATGAGATGGTATTTGACGGAGCTGAGAGAGATCATCTGAACGTGAAGCACGAAGAGCGATTCGAGTTGGCGGAAGGAACGATCATGTGTCGCTTCACCGCAGACAGGGTCGTGAAACGCCAGGCTTTGTTCTCCAAGGACGCTTTTGGCAAAAAGAATGGAGGGCATGTGACGGTCTTGGTTGAGAAAGGACGTGTGCGTGTTCGGATGGAGACCCGTAAGGCGTTGATATGGGCGGAGACCCCTGCGGGATCCGTGAAAGCCGGAGAATCCTATCATGTGGCGGTGGCATTTGGTCCGAATGGTATGTCGCTCTACTTGAATGGTGAGTTCGTGGACTGGGCTAAGTCGTTCCCGCAAGGTCTGACGATGAACATGGAGGACCTGGTGATTGGCGCGAATGGCTGGGATCGCACCAGGAAGAGGCCTGACACCACAACGCATTACTTTTCCGGCGTCATTTCCGAGTTTGTAATCTTTGGAAGGCAGTTTGATGACGAGACAGTGGCGGAACTGGCGGGCGACCCGCTTGATCCGATGCCAACGGTGGCTTTTGTTGAGGAAGGACTTCTGTACGGGAGCGATGCAGATGAAATGCTCGACGCTGCTGAGTTCTCTGTCATGGATGTGCATGGCGGTTATGGCGATGATACCGTCGTGGGGACGTCCGACGATGATATGTTGCAAGGAGGCCATGGAGAGGATCGACTGATGGGTGGGGACGGGGATGATTTTCTGCTCAGCGTCGCAGACGGTCGTGAGCCGATGATTGCCCAGGACTTTGGACCCAAAGACGATCCGAACAACGAGATTAATCTTCGAACACGGACCTACTATTCCGACCAACCGATCGAGTCCGATGACGTTCTCATCGGTGGTCCCGGAGCGGACACGTTTCACTTCCGGGTGGTGATCAATGCGAAGCGGGACATCATCCTTAAGCATGTCCGGCCGGACGGAACGATCAAATGGGGCGCGAACGGTGTGGCTGGCGAGAATGACAATGTGCATGATCACTGGGTAGAGAGACTGGGTGATGAAGTGATTTGGGACTTCAGCCAGGCAGAAGGAGACCATATCGAGGTGCAAGGTCACACGGTGCAGGTCTATGACCGGGTGCATGAGGACAGTGACGGAGATGGGATCTTGGATTCGACCGTCCTGTATGTCCGATCGAACCAGGGTGCCGGCGGCGGAGCGCACAATCTAGATCTGCTCGGAACGATTCGAGTGTTTGGCGATCTGGTGATGGACAGCGACTATAGCGTCAAAAAAGTCGATTATGGGATCGTGCCAACCATTCGAGAGTTGGAGGAAGCGATTACCCCGCGAATCTTCACATCGGTTGCCGATGATGGAACCCCACCGCCAGTCCCAGAAGAGATCGCCGATGGGGAGCTGCCCAGAGGCGGCGTGTTTGGCTTGTTGAATGAGATGGTATTCGATGCGGATGAGAGAGATCATATAAACGTGGAGCATGATGAGCGATTCGAGTTGGCGGAAGGAACGATCACATGTCGTTTCACCGCTGAGAGTGTCGTGCAACGCCAGGGCTTGTTTTCCAAGGACGCTTTTGGAAAAAAGAGGGGAGGGCATCTGACAGCCGTTATTCAGCAGGGACGCGTACGTGTTCGTATGGAGCATCCTGATAGATTGGTATGGCTGGAGACCGCTGCGGGATCCGTGAAAGCCGGCGAATCCTACCATATGGCGGTAACGTTCGGTGCGGAGGATATCAAGCTCTACTTGAATGGTAAGCTCGCAGACACGGCCAAGTCGTTTCCGAAAGGTCTGACGATGAACATGGAAGCGTTGTTGATTGGCGCGAACGCCTGGGATCGCACCAAGGAGAGGCCGGTCACCACCACGGAACACTTCTCCGGGGTTATTTCCGACTTCATGATCTTGGGAGTGCGGACGGACGACCGTTCGGTGGCGTTTCTGGCGGGTATGTGATAGTCTATTGATCCCGACACGGAGCCTTTCCTCAAGTCGAGGAAGGGCTCCTGTAAGGGATTGGCTGTCGAGGACTCAGTGTCTACTATGACAAGCTTGATCAAACCGAGGGTGTAGAGCTTGTCTACCGAAGACTCTCGACCTTCTAACCCGAACTCGTTATGCACTAGATGTAGATTCGTTAGGGGTAGAACCAGAGTCTATCTGTGTACGTGTGATAGCTAAAAGTAACACCCCTTTCGTTGTGGATGTCATCGCTACTAGAAGGAACGAACCATGTTGAGAACGACTATTCTTTTGACCACTGTTCTTGTGCTCACACTGGGAACAGCCAGAGGGGACAGGGACCATCATAGATCTCGAGGAGACCAGGACGATAGATTTCGGATTGATGAGGCGAAAACGGTTGATGAAGCGGCGGAGCAGATTCGTTCGACACTTGAGCGTCAAGGCTTTGACATTATCGCGACGATCAACCATGCGGCTGCAGCTGCCAGTGTTAACCGCGAACTCGACCCTACGACCGTCATTTTTGCGAGTCACCCGTTCTTGGATCGAACTCTTATTCGGCGACGCCAAATAGCCGCCCTTGATCTACCGCCGAAATTTCTCGTGTTTAAGGATAAGAAGGGTGAGATTCAATTAAAATTTAATGATGAAGGAAGTCTCGTAGACCGGCACCGTATCCCACAGAGAGATCGGTTGCTAGGTCTGTTCGATTCTATTCTAAATCAATTCGGACGTTTGGATCAGGGTGTAACCAAGGTGGAGAGCAATCAGTCCGTGGAGGATACGGTAGATGCCTTGTTTGTTCTATTAGATGCGCGAGGTTTTCGGATTCCTATTCCGGGTGGAATCGATTTCAACGAACGGGCTGGACAATTCGGCGATAAATTTGGTCCAACAAAACTCATTGTTTTCGGCAATCCCGACGTCGGTACCCCTCTGATGCAGAATGAGCAATCGATAGGTCTCGATCTACCTCAGAAATTTCTCGTGTACGAAGATCCGGATGGTGATGTATTCATCGCGTTTAATGAGCCATTATTTTTGGCCCGCAAACACAACCTTCAACATGATGTAGATCCGGACTTGGAGACTCGATTGGAGAACATTTCAAATGCGCTCCTTGGACTTGCGGAAGCGGCAGCAAATACGCCACCTATTGAGAATGATAATTAGCCTCCTCCCTTGGGCGGCTGAATGATTCGGTGCAATTGATCGGCGGCCAGGCCATCGACATTCTGTGTCTGGCCGTCGGGCCAGATGACGTGCACATCCACCGATGGTGCGTTGCCGATCCCAGCATGCACCACTTTTGGATGCACCGACATGTAACCAGTACTGCCGTGGACTTCTCGCCGAACGAGAGTTCCATCAGGCAAGCTGAACACGACAATGGCGCCAATGGCATCCCGATTGACCTTTCGATCGGGATTTCCGACGAGTTTGAGTTTGATCCAGTGCCGGTCAGGCTGATCCAGATTATTGCGATAGAGGGTAGCTGGCCCATGGTAGTTCAATAACACAATGTCCAGGTCGCCGTCTCCTTCGAGATCGAAGTAGGCAGCGCTCCGAGAATTGCCGATCAGATCGAGGCCGCTTTGCTCTGAGCGGTTTTCCAGTTTCCCTCCCTGGTTCAGAAAGAAGACATTGGCTTCCTCGGTCGACACAGGGAGGAATGCCTGGCGATTTTCGAGATCTTTGGCATCCATGAAATAGGGGTTTTTGCTGCTATAGACGTTGAACTCGTTCATACCGTTCAGCACATAAAGGTCGTCGTCGCCATCGTGGTCCGCATCGAAAAAATCGGCGTCCCAGGCCCAACCTGTGGAGGAGTAACCCCGTCCCACGTTTTGGCTCAGCGTGTAATGTACACGTCCGCCGTCGAGCCGGCTGGACATGAACAAGTCATTGGCCTCCATCACTTGCAGATGGGCCAGCTTCTCGATGTCGAATTTCATCTGCGTGTCTTCATTGGGCAACACGTACTTTTCGTCCTTGTTCATGACGACAATGTTGGAGACGTAGATGTCCGGCAAACGGTCCCGATTCAGATCGGTAGCACTGATACTCATCGTGTACGAAGGTTTATCCGTTCCGATTTCTCTGGAAACTTCCCGAAAGGTGCCATCCCCTTGATTCAAATAGTAAACGTTCAAGCCGAAATCGTTGCCAACAATCAGGTCTTGCCAGCCGTTCCCATCAAGGTCTGTGTGCAGGACAGCCTGGCCCCAACCTGTGTCAGCTACGCCGGCAGATTCCGAGACATCTTCGAAACGCATGTTGCCTAGGTTGCGGAATAGCCGATTCGGGAGTCCGTTTCGGTTGCGGCGCTGCAAGGTGGGAAGGACCCCTCTCAGGTAGTTCCCGAAATAGGTGATATAGATGTCGAGCAATCCGTCCTTGTCATAGTCGAAAGTTGTGGCCGGTCCACCGACCAACCCCTTTCCACCCAGTTGCGCCGTAGCGGTTACATCCTCGAATCGTCCCTTCCCCAGGCCGCGATAGAGGCGGTGGTCATCGTTGACGTAGGTGATGAGGATATCTGGGTGGCCGTCGTTGTCGAAGTCCGCGATGAGGGGCTGTCGTGGTTCACCCGGTTGCTTGTCGTCCTGCCGGCGATAGGCAATGCCGGCGCTAGCTGTGATGTCGTCGAACGTACCATTTCCGAGGTTGCGATAGAGCCGGTTTCCCCTTCCGCCCAGTAACAGGATGTCTGGTCGGCCATCTTGATCTATGTCTTCTGCTGCGACACCGCTCCCCCCAAAGGCTGGGGGTATCGTGAATGTGCCGGTTGTAGCCGTCTTCTGCAAATAACTGCGAAGAAGTCGGTTTAGCCAATCAGAAGAACGGTGCACGTACTCAATTCCAGCTGCCTCGGTGTGATCTTCAAACATGGTGTTTTCACCCGACAAAGGTGTCGCTTTTTGTCCGACGGCAGAAAGGATAGGTGGTGCATCGGGTCGGCCTTTGGGTGTTCTTCCATGCGCATCGACCTTTTTCTGAAGATGACTTGTGGCCAATGCCAACAAGTCCGAAGACAGTCGTTCCTTCCCGCAGCTCTCCGCTCCCGCGACACGAAGCAGCACTACACCGAAGTGGGCGATATTCTCCGTCAGCAGTTCCAATGCGAACGGATCGGCTTCTCGTGCTGTCTCCAACGCTTTCTCTTGCAACGCGAATTCTAGGTATTTCCAATGGACACCGCTGTCTCGGAATGCATCCATGTCATAGGACTCGATAGCAATCTGTTGGTCTCGTGCAAGTCGGGGGAAAAACACGACATCCTCGTAATCGTTTATCGTATGAGGTAAGTAGGTTTGCGCTGCGGCGGCAACGTCTTCTTCTTGAAGGACGACGTGACCGTTTCGTTCGGCCTCTCGATCGGAAAGTGTGTACAGACCCACGGCGAATCCAGTCACCGTGTTGATGAATTCGTTCTTGAAGACCTTGGCTTCTTCCGGGTCGGTGGGCCAGCTTAGGCGGGCAAAGAAGACTTGCATATTTCGTGCGAAGAGTTGATTGCTCATTTTGTTGTAGGCTTGGTAGGCTTCGACCTTCTGTTGTATGATTTGGTGCATGAGCCCCGTACGCATGGCCGGGGATGTAGCAGATAAGTCAGATGGCGGCTGGGGTTCGGTAGGGATCAGTCGCTGCCATGCGTCCTCTAGAATTCGAAGAGAGATCTCGTAGGCGTTGCTTCGCCTCGCGTCTTGGTCGGCTGACCGAAGCACAGCAAGGGAAATCAGGTTCAAGCCTTCCTTGAGTGTATCGACAGCCTCCGACGTCAACTTCGGAAGGTCCGCATCTGCAAACAAAGCTTCCTGCTGCACAGCCAACAAGGCGCGTAGGGAGTAGGCGACGCTGCCATACTGTCGGAGATCGTCGCGATGGATAGCCACATCGGTTCCGCCAGCGAAGGCGACAGTCCAATATGTCTCATCCTTGCTAGCCCAGGTAGCCCACCTTGAAAATGCCGCACGAATGGCATCTGCATCAACCTGTCGTTGTTCGCTCGCCTCTCCTGTGTCTTTTCCCGCTTCCCGGAGTGCACGATGGACAAGATCTTTTTGCTGAGTGTGCTGCGTGAACCGTGCTTTGTCACTGAGCGGCGTTCCGTACATAAAGTCTTCCAGTCGTGAAGCCGTAGCATGGCACTTTGGGTCGTAGCGACTTTCCAAAGCACTTAGTTCGCCCAGAATCTCGTCCATGTTGGTCGCACCCCAATTCGCCGTAGGAACGATGAGCGAAGTAAGGGCTGTGGTTAGAATTGTGCTTAGTTGCATGGCGTTCACCGAAATGCAGATGTTCACTCGAATGAAATGATACCAGTCACTACAACAAAAAAGGTCTTGCGAATCCTAACACGAGGTTTATTTCTCAAACCACTCCACTATGTGCGTTTGGTCTTTTGGGGTATAGAGAAAAGTGGAACCACGGTCGGAAACGAATAAAAAGTGAAGAAATAGGGCATGGATGGAAAAGAAACGTCTTCTGATATTCGTGTCCACTTGCGTTCATTGCTCTCTCGCGGCTATCGGGTGGCGGGCGGCCTCGTCCTGGCCCTGCTAGCGAGGAGGCCGTATTTCGGGCTGAGTGCGCAGGCGAACAGGAATGTTGCCCCCAGTAACGCGACCATGGTGGCGCCGGTCCGCAGGTTGAAAAGGTTGGACAACAGGATGGCCATGACCGATAGGAACGCGCCAAGGATGCCGCCTCCCCAGAACAATTTTCTGGGGGAGTCCACCAGCAGATACAGGGTGGCCCCGGGTGCGACGATCAACCCGAGCGCGAGGATGACCCCCACGGCCTGCACCGAGGTGATCATCACCAGGACGATCGAACCCATCAGAAGGTAGTTGAGGCCGCGCACACGGATGCCCTGGGAGCGCGCGACATTTTCCTCGAAGATCAGGATCAGCAGTGGGCGCTGCAGCGAGACCAGGGTGAGCATCACCGCCACGCCGGAGATGTAAATGAACCACAGGTCGAGGTTGGAGAGGCCGAGGATGTTCCCGAACAGATAGTCTTCGATTTGCACATGCAGGTGGGCATGATCGTGTAGGAGCAGGCCTGCGGCAAAGGCGGTGGTCCACAATACGGCCAGCGCGGAGTCCTGGTCGATCCGGGTGCGTTGCGCCAGGAAGACCGCGAGCAAGCCGATGATTAGGGCCATGCTCAAGCCCCCTACGAAGGCGCTGATTGCGCTGACCCCGAACAGGAGGAAGCCAATGGTGATGCCGGGAAACAACGTGTTGGCCAGGGCGCCGGTAAATAGGGCCGACTTGCGCAGCACGACGTAACCGCTGAGGGAACCGCTAACCAGTCCGATGACGGCCGCTGCGAGCAGCGCTCGCTGGTTGAAGTCGTAGCCAAGGAGTTCGACGAGGTCGTTCACTCGCTGAAAGCTCGTTCCAGGTTGGGTTCGGTAAGCACCTCGTGGGGAATGCCGAAAGCGACGACTTCGTGCATCAGCAGTAAGGCCTGATCAAACAGGCCGGCTACGGTGGACAAATTGTGATGCGACGCGATGAGTAGTCGTCCCTGGGCGGTGAGTTCCTTCATCAGCCCGCTCAGTTGGTCCTGTGCCGGCTGATCCAGACCGGTGAACGGTTCGTCGAGCAGGAGAACATCTGCTTCCTGGGCAAGTGCCCGGGCGATGAAGGCGCGCTGTTGCTGGCCGCCGGAGAGCGCGCTGATCTGGCGACGCTGGAGGTCTTCCAGTCGCATGGCGCGGATGGCGGAAGCCACCACCTCTTCGTCGTCGGCGCCGAATCGGCGAAACAGGCCGAGTCGGGGGAATCGACCGAGCTCGACCAGTCCCCGGACGGTAATGGGGAAATTCCAGTCGACCGCTTCCCGCTGCGGGAGATAGGCGACGCGGTGGTTTCGTTCGGACCTGTCGCTCCACTCCACCGTACCCCGGGCCACCGGAAGGACGCCGGCCAGGGCCTTCAGCAAGGTGCTTTTGCCAGCGCCGTTGCCGCCCAGCAGGGCGAGCGACGTGCCGGCGGCACAGGAGAAGCCAACCCCTTGCAGGGCGCAGGTCGACCCATAGCGAACTTCGAGGTCCGTCACCGTCAAAGAGGAGGAGGGGGCAGTGGTTACCATTGGAACGCCAGGATGGTATCGAGTTTCTTGAGGCCCCACGCGGACCTGGTGCGCTCTTCGAGGCCGTCCGGTTCCAGGGTCAGTTCCACCACGCTTTCGGGCGTGTTTGCCGGCCAGATGACGTGGGCGACGATCTCCGCGAAGTCGCCACTCATCCCAAGCTCGAGCTCCGTTTCGAACTCGGTCTCGCCCGTCGGGTCGAGATGCCACAGGTTGCCCGCGCCCTGATGCAGGTGCACGTGAACGGGCGGGTGCGCAAAGTGCAGGGTGGCCCAAGCGGTAACAAGGGTCTCCTCTTGCGTGTGTGCGTGGCCATGATCTACCGGTTCCGGTGCCGACGGCGCCTTCCCGGAGAGCGTGAGCATCGGCAGGAGCAACCCGCCGAAGAACAGCGCCACGATCATCAGCTGGTAGAGGGGAGAGTCTTTCACTTCAACGCCTCCACGATCGTCCGTACGTTATACCGAATGAAGTCGGTGTAGGTCGGTTGTTCAGCGGTGAGGGTGTCGGCGAGTAGGGATTTTCCCACCCGCGCGCCGGTCTCGGCCACCATGCTTTGCAGGACCTTGGGATTGGCCTGTGCCTCGGGGAAGACTGCTGGGATTCTCTCCTTGCGCAGGATGCCGATGGTTTTGGCGAGGTACTCCGGCGATGGGTCCTGTTCCTTGTTCAGGCCCTGCACGGGCACGGATTTGAAGCCGTAGTCCCGGCAGAAGTAACCGAAGGCGGCGTGGGCGGTGGTGAGGTACCGACGTGATCGCGGAATGACCGCGACCTCGCGGCGGACCCAGTCGTCCAGCTTGTCGAGGTGCTTGCGGTAGGTAGCCGCATTCTGTTTGTACAGCGCCTCGTTGGCGGGATCCGCTTCGGCGAAGGCGTTGGCCACGCTTCGCACGGCCCGCTGCATGCCTTTGACGCTTTGCCACCAATGTGGGTCGATCGCCCCGGCGGCGTGACGGGGACAGCACACGAAGACCTCGTTGCCATCATCCACCACGCAGGAGGGCACCTTGCGCCCGGCTTCGACCAGGATCGCTTCCGGGGCGAGGTTGCTGCCGACTTTGTCCATGAAGCCGTCCTCCAACCCCTTGCCGGATGCGATGACCACCCGGGCGGAGTGGATGCGAGCCAGATCGCCCGGGCGGGGGTCGAAGGTGTGCGGATTTTCGCCCAATCCCATAACGTCCATCACCTCTACCGCGTCACCCCCGACCTGGCGGGCGAGGTCGGCCATCACCGAGGTCAGTGCGGCCACCGGCAGCTTTTGCGCGTCGGCGATGGGGGCGAAGAGCGTTGCCCCCATTGCCACCAACATCCATGTCCACATCCTCATGGTTCAGCGTACCTCCGAACCGCCGAACGAGTACTGGAGCTGTACCCAGGCCGAGTGAGCGTCACCATCGAACTCGAGGTCGTCATAATTGTACTGTGCCCGTAGCAGCAGGTTGCGCTGCTTGCTCAGATACACGGTAACCAGGGGTGAGATGCGAAATCGTTCGTCGAGGCCGATCGCATCGATGCCGGCGACATAGCCTGCGCGAAGTCCCAAGTCGAGCCACTCCCGCGGGCCATGGATCACTTCGGTGTAGAAAGCGAACTCGTCGTCACCACTGAATTCGTCTTCCTCGTGGTCCTCTTCTTCGTCCTCGTGTGTATCGTCATCCTTGTGCTCTTCTTCCTCTCCATGGTCGTCTTCGTCCTCATGGCCATGGTCCCCCGAGGCGTCGAAATCGCGAAGCATTAGTTCGGAGTTCCACGTCCAATGGCGTCCGCCGGGTTCGAGGCCGTTTTCCCGCCAGGAGTAGGAGAGGTTGAGGGCATAGATCCGGGTGTCATCGCCGAGGCCATTGTCGCCGGCGGCGAAGGAACCGCCAAAGGAGAACTGGTTGAAGTCATCATAGTTGGCTTTCACCAGCAGGTTGCCCGAGATGAACTCGTCTTCGAAACCGATTTCCTCGGCGTCCTCGGCGTGTTCGTTTTCGTCGTGCTCTTCTCCTTCCTCCTCTTCACCGTGTCCGTGATCGTGGGCACGTGCTTCGCCGTAGGATACGGTCAGGGCAGTGGTGAAGCGGGTGGGCAGATACCAGGTCAGGTCAGCCCCTTCCTGCGCGAGGCCCTCCTCCCCGAGGAAGCGTGCATTGACCAGGGTCTGGTCGACCGTGTTCCAGGAATGGAGGTGAAGCGCGTTCCGCTTGCCGAAGCGATTCAGCATCCGGCCGCCGCGGACTTCGAAGCCGCCCGGCAGGTCGGTCAACTTGCCAAACGCCTCCTCGAATTCATCCGTCCATTCTTCGTCTTCTCCCCCCCATGACAGATTCCAGGCGGTGAAGCCCTGGATGTAGTCATTGAGACGGAGGGACAAGTCCAGTTCCAGCCCCTGAAGGGTGAATCCGTCGCGATTGGGATCGTGTGCCCCCAGGGCCAGCTTCCCGACATCTTCGGAAGATCCGCCCGAAGCCATGGTCAGGTGCATGGCCGGCCAGAGCATTTCTTCCAGGCTGAAGTCGCTGCCGTCCGGTAGGTCGAGTTGGGTTGCGAGGGTCGTAGTGGCGGCTATCAGCAGCGCCGCCGTGCTGCATACAATATTTTTCATAGGTTGGTTCTCCTGTTGAAGTGGTTGACCGGTTGAAATGCGCGTCTTCGCGCGGGTGATGCCGGTCGGGTTGTTCGGGTTGTTCAGACTGTCGGGGATGTAGGGTTCAGGCCGCGCAGGGAGGGGGAGCGCGGGCGGAGACCGACAGGTGAACGAGGCGTCCACTCAGGAGATCAATTGCGGAAAGGACGCTTTCGCAGATGTCATGGCAGGGAATCATGATCGCCGCGTCCGGCGTGGCTGCGGAGGCCATCGCGTTCAGGAACGCACAATGGCTACATCCCGAGTCGGATGCAGGAGCGGAATCAGGAGCCTCCGGCGCATGGTCGCAATCGTGATGGTGTATTTCCGTCGATGGCGCTGCATGCACGTGAGGCAGACCGGTTCCCAGGGCCAGCAGGACCGCGATCAATCCGGCTAAGCCGGCGGTGAATCTGAAATTTCTGAGCGTCATCATTGGTGTTGTAAACTATCGTCTTCCCCGTGAAAAGCACAAGTTGTGCCACGTAGTTCAGCGGCGGTTCCGAAGTTGGGATCTATCCCGGGGAAGATCGATGAGACTTATTCCATGTCCTCGCTCCATCGAACGAGAGTTATGGTTGGATGTTGAGTCGGAAAGCGCGGGGTTTTGAGTTGGTGGCGATGTTCGGTATCTCCACGGACACATCGACTGGGTTCCTGACACCGGTCTCCGTCACTTCGGGACCCGGGCTCCAGAGACCGAATTGGTTGGTGGCGATCCCACTCCACCCATTGGTGTTGATGAGATCGGAGTCCTCCAAGATCAGGGTCAACTCAGAGGCGTCTGTGTTCCGGGTAAACGTCACATGGGCTGCTAGACCAGAAACGGAAATACTCAGTGGTGTGAACGAGAGGGCATTGGTGGGTGTGGTCCCTGTGCCATATTCGTAAAGGTTGAAGGCAAGATCACCGTCGGGATCGTCCAGGAATCCGTCATTGACGCCGGGCGTCAACCCTTGATCTATCGCCCAAATCTCGAAGGGCGTAAATTCACAGTCATCCGGAATCAAGTTCGCGTTCGTATCGTTGCTGACCGACGTATTTCGGAACAGGACGTCGTCTACCCAATGTTCGTCGGTCGCGCCCCCGGTTCGAGCGCCGAAGCCATACAAACTTTCCCTAGGTATGTACCCTGGAACGACGACCGCGGACAGAACATCGACCGGTGTCGCGCCATCGCTCTCGATGAAGGTAAGGGTCAGCGCGTTCCCGTCAAAGACAATGTCAGTATGGTGCCATTGTGCGTCTTCCAGCGTAAAGGGCGCGGGAGTATTCGTGATCTCGGTGCCATTGTACCGAACCGATACAAAATTCCCACTGGGTTCACCGGTGTTTTTGAACGTATCAAACTTGACTGTCAACGCGTTCGCGCCTGGGCCGTTTTCGCCAAAGGAGGCGTTCGTACTATAGGTTCCGGTGTCAAACAGGCTGAAACTCATGCCGTCAGCTCGCGCACCGGTGCCGGGACCAATCCGGAAGTCAAAGGATGCCTCAAAACTGGCCACCAGGTTTGTAGAGAGTGGTTCGAAGATCACAGTGCCTACTTGGCTATTCAAGGCAGGGGTCAGCATACAGGCGCCGTTGCTGAGCACCGCGTCACCATTCAGAGTAAAGTCCGCTCCGCCGATTCCGGCGAAGTTCTGGAAACTGCCGAGCACATCTAAGTCTTGCGAATCCGGGATGAGGTTTTCGTTGCAGTCCTCTTCTTCCACTGTAAGCGTCACCGTGTCAGTCGAGGTTTCATTCAGGAGGTTGCTGCCGACCACGGTGATAAGATTGGCGCCGACGACAACCGGAACCGCAGAGATCGTCCATTCCACGGCAGCAACACTCGTTCCAACTGCACCATTGGCTGCGTTGCTCCAGCTTAAATTGCCATCTATGTGGCGAGTCGCCGTACCTTGGATTTCAACCACCAAGTTGCTGGGAGCGAGGACGACCGTGGCGTCCGCCGTCGTGATGGTCACTTTTGGTGTTCCCAGACCCGCGTCAGGTCCTAGTGTAACGACGTAATCTTCGACCTCACCATCTGACGCAGCGCCAAAGGAATTCGATGCGGCCGAATCTGTACTCAGCCGCAAACGCATATACGTTTCGTTGGTGGCCAGCGCGGGAGCGGTCCCAAAATCCAACGTCACCACGTTGATCAACCCGGCGGGAACTGTGATCTGCGCATGTTCATTGGTCTCGAACACTCCGTTGACATCATAGTCGATCCATCCGTACAAGATCGCGTCGTCTTCTGTGGAATTGACGACGTCGACGTCTACCGTCACCTCAAAGCCTCCCAGGTAGTCGACGTCATTCGGCAGGCCGTCCTCGTCGTCGAGACTAGCGAGGTCATCTCCATCCGTCGTGAACGTAGGAACTCCATTTGCTTCTGCATCCACGAGTGCGCCCATGAATAGGCCTAGCCTGCCTTCGTGACTCGGGCCGTTGTCACTGAGCAGGGTTCGGTAGTTGGGTACATCGATCTCCAGCAGCCGTTGGCCGAACACTTCTGTTTCTCTATCCACCAGGGGCGGTGTGTCGTCTTCCCCGCGGAAGACGGTCATGAATTCGTTTTGATCGGCGTTGAAGACCACATCCGGTCCATCCGCATCAAACGCTGCGTTAGTCGTATTTCCGCTAAACCCGAGAAGGAAATCGTTGTCTCCGATCTCGTCTCCATGGTTGTCCAATCGTTGACCATAGATATTGAATTTATTATCGATGTCGTCGTCCCCTTGCCAAGTGAGCAAATAGAGATTCCGGATCGGATTGTGAGCAGCCTTCACATTGGACGCAAAGAATGATGTGCTGCCGTCTTCGCCCATGTCACTAACTCGGTTTTGCGCGATCGCGATGGTTCCATCTGCATGGAGAATCGTCGCAAAGATTTCGTTTTCACTGCCGGAAAACGATCCGTCCGGTTCATTGCCCCGCCAAGCAACGAGGTATTGGTTGTCGATGGCATTGTAACTAAGGGCGGGTTTTTGTGCTCGGTAGCCCGTGTCGGTGCTGGACCCCATATCGCTGATCCGAAAGTTGGAACCACTTGGCACCCCAAGGCCACTCAGTAGCTGGCCGGAGATTTCGAATTCGTTATCGATGGCTGGTGATGTATCGTCGTCACCGCTCCAGACAATGAGATACTCGTTGTCGATACTGTTCCATGCCACAGCCGGCTCCTGAACAAAGAAGTTGTCACGGACCGTGGCATTGGTTTCACTGTCGTTGCCCGCGAAACTTACGCGGATGACCTGGCCGTCCAGGGTACCGTCTGCATTAATTCGCTGGGCGTACACTTCATGCTCATTGTCCACGACCGGTGACGTATCGTCTTCTCCGCGCCAGACCACAAGAAACTGCTGTTCCGTTGCGTTGTACACCACATCCGGATTTTGTACGAGAAACCCTGTGTTTTGAGGAGGTCCATTTGTGCTGATCCTGATCCGCGGGCCATCTAGACTACCTTGGCTGGTCAGACGCTGGCCGAAAATCTCTCGTTCATTGTCGATGAGTGGTGAGGTATCGTCATCCCCATACCAGACCACCAAATATTGGTTGTTCACACTGTCCCACGCGACTTCGGGTTCGGCTGCAAAGAAGCCAGTTCGTGTTGAGGCGTTGCTCTCACCGTCGTCGCCCATAAAGCTGATGCGAAACTGGAAGCCAGTTACTAGTCCACTATTGGCGTTTACCCGAGCTCCGAAAATCTCCCATTCGCTGTTGATCAACGGAAAGTTGTCGTCGTCGGCCCGCCACACCACTAAGTACTCCTGGTTACTGGCGTTATAAGCAAGGGTAGGTGAATCGGCGATGCCGAAATCGTCCCGCACGGTGGAATTGGTTTCCGTGTCATCCCCCATGATGCTAATCCGGAAATTATTCGTACCCACCAGCGAGGCGATCGACCCGACACCTACGCCAGAAGATGTATCTGGAGCATCGCCGTAGTCGACGAAATCGATCTCAAAGGCGCCGATGTCTACTCCGGAAGCTCCGTCAAGGTCACCGTCAAGTTCCCGTGGAAACCCAGAGCCGCGTTGATCGAAGCTGCCGGCGGCGAACGAATTGTCACCTGCGTCTACTGCCGGACTAAGCCCGTCGAAGGCATGGGTGAGCGTCGGTCCGCCGTTGTCGGATAGAGAAGATAACAGCGGATCGGACGTAGTTACAATCGTCCCCGAAAAACCACTTTGGGTCTCGATCAGGTTGCCTGAACCGGAGGTGTCGCTGATGCCACTGTTGATCGCCAACCCCACAAAATCATTGGTGCTTCCAACGGAATCCGCCAGCATCGTATTGCGCAGAACGCAGAATGCGGTGTTGCTGTCACCCAAGGTGAAGATGCCACCAGCTTCGGCCGATCCGTTCGTAGCGCCTTCACCACTGGTTACGATGTTAGCTGCGACCGTGCAGTTGCTCAGCGTCAGCATGCCGTTGTAATTGAAAATCGCACCTCCCAAACCACCGCCCCCTCCGCCAGATCCAGGTGTCGTGTCAAAACTAAAGGAGTTCCCTCCCTGAGCAAGGTTTCCAGAGAAGGTACTGTTCACCAACACCATGGTTCCTCCGTCACTGAACAAAGCACCACCCATACCAGCGCCTCCGCCACCCAGACCGGACGTTCGAGAGACGTCACTTTGTTCGTCGCCCAACCCCGTTTCTCCGGAACCGCCAGCGTATCCGCCTGCACCTCCTTGCCCTCCCAGAGAATTAGGGTTCGAGACCCCATTTCCGCCTCCACCTCCACCTCCGCCAAAGCCCCCGTTGCCTCCAGCGCCTCCCTGGGCATCTCCGGAAAAGTTAGCCCAGGCGTATCCGCCAGCTCCACCGCCGCCACCGAAACCGCCTGCTCCAGCATTTGTGGCCATCGCAAAGGCGAAATTGACCGGACGTTCGTGAATACTAGATCCGCCACCACCACCGCCAAAACCGCCGTCTCCACCAATATCGTTAGCGTTGAGTCCGCCAGCACCGCCTCCACCATAACCACCATGGATGGTGGCAAGCATATGTCCTCCGGGATTGGGTAATCCGCCTATGGCATCATTGGAGTCAGTTTGGCCTGGGCCACCGACACCACCACCACCACCACCGACTTCGTCCGAGCCGTATTCCGGACGTTGACCTCCGTTACCCCCTGTAGCTACGTTCTCGGAAAGCGTACAATGTTGTATAAGAAGAGTGCCCTGATTAAATACAGCTCCACCCATGCCGGCTGCCCCTCCTCCGGTACCGCCCACGACCATGCCTCCATCAAATCCCTGCGCTTCTCCGTTGGTTAAGGTTAGATTCTCGAGACTCAGTGTACCGTTTGTCGCCACATGAAAGAATCGAAAGGCATCGCCAATACCGCGAGAAAGGATAATGCCATGCTCTCCGGATGGGCCGGAAATGGAAATGTCATCGGTGATCAAAAAAGCGGTAGGTCCGAATTCATTATTGTCGGCCCCCGCATCAAAGGTTGTCAGATCGATTTGTCCGTCTTCTTCTGCGACCAGAGCCGGGTCGAATTCGATCCTGTCTGCTCCAAGACCGGGTGAAGAACCATCCACCGAGGAATCGGTTGCGGCTGCCAGAATCGCTTCGCGCAACGTGACCAGCCCGTCGATGGTCATATTGTCCTCAAGACTGGTGACGGTAATGGGACCCGAAACGAAGGCGGTATCCCCCATAAAGTTGCCGTTCCCTGCGGTTGGCCCTCCCAAGATGGCTCCATCATCGACCGCGGTCGTACTGTTGTTGTCGACGAAGTCCACGCGAAGGGTTCCGGTTCCATTTCCCACGATCCCGTTGATGGTGACCAGCGCGACGGAAGGTGACTCCATCGACAGGGTAAAATCGCTGAAGAACGTTTCGTTCCCTCCCACGACGATCACAACATTGCTGGTGTCGACTCCCGTCACATCCTCGGAGAATTGCACCCGAAAGACTGCTGTTTCACTCTTGATGATGGTGATTCCATCCGGGCTGATGGAGAGGACCACTGGAATGGTTCCTTGGCTCATGTCGTTGGTGCTACCTGCGATCATGCCAGATTCCGGCACCGTGTTCCAATAGGAGTCGATTAGCGTACCGTTTCCGTCCCCATTCGTTAGATCGACTCTCAACCAAGCTAGATGGGCGGAACCGCTCCGGTTGAAGCGCACACCGAGGAACTTGGTTGTGCCGTTAATCGGGCTTCCGTTACCGGCCAGCCACACCGCACCCTCGTGCAATGGCGAGCCATTGTCCACGATGTCCATCGCGGAAAATGCGATCGGATATGCGATGGGCGCATTGGTAGCGAACACACCAATCCCGCTTGGGCCCAGCCCCAAACGCACCTCCCCATTGGTTTGGGACCCGTCGGTCGTCTGAAAACCGAAATCCATCGTCCCGTCACCATCAATATCAAAGACATGGTTGCTGCCCTGGATGATCGGGACATCAGACGCACCAGCTTGCAGGGCTGCTCGGCTCGATCCGCACGTGAGCATTCCAATACACAACGTACCGGCTGTGAGCGTTCGAGCAACCTGGTGCAAAGACATCATCATAACATGTTTTCCCGTGTCGACTACTTCGCCTCTGCGCCAAGGCGATCCCGAACCTCCAAAAGAAAGTCCTGTAGCTCAGAAACCTCTTGTTCCAACGACTCGATGCGTTCGTCCTTGTCGACGATGACCTCATGCAATCCTTGAATGGCGGCCAGCGTTACGCCAGCCGTATCCAGGGGAGCAATAGCCGTGTCACTGTGGCCGACGTCGAAGGCTGCGTGGAAATCCTGAGCCATGGGGCCGATATGCTGCGTATCCACAGGGTCTTCCCGAAAATTCCAGTAGGAAATCGGAAGCTCCAACACCTTCGCCAGGGTTTCGGCTGGATTGGCTGTTTCCATGATTTCCTTTCGTGTGCGATCTGATCCTTGCGACAGACTGCCTTGGATGGTGAGATTGCCCGACGGGTCCAAGACAAAGACACTCGACAAACCTGGCCCTATTTCGACCTGGCCGTCGGTTCGAATGACCAATTCGTCGCCCGTACTACTTTCCAGAGAAACGACCAGTTCGTCTGTGTCCCGGTTTCCCACATGCCACATGTTGGAGGACGCGGTATTGTTCATCGTGAGTAGTGCTCCGCCGGGATTCTTCAATTGAAGAAGACTCCGGCTTGTGACCGGAGCTGTGGCTGTCTCCTCCACGAGCACCTCCGCCGTCCCGTTGGTGCTTCGCACGTGAAAGGTTTCTGCCGGCACATCTATCCCAATGCCAACCTGTCGGTCCAGCGTGACGACAAAAAATTCATCGCCTTCCGGACCGAGGCTAAAGACATCATTGGTGCCCTGCTGTAGAAGCCAGTTGACCCCACTGTCGGTATTGTTGAATCGGATCTGGCTGCCCCCCTTGTTTCTCAGTTCAAGCAGTTCCCGCGATGCCTCCGTGGTCGATGTCTCCTCCATCAGCAGCTTGGCGTTTCCGTCACTACGTTGTATATGGAGGGGTGCGGTGGGAGTATTAAGTCCAATGCCTACGTCACCGGTGATGGTCTCAATCGTCAGGCTATTCTCTGGCGCATTGTCCTCAACGCGGAACGGAATGTTCGAGCCATGCGTGTTGTCCCGCAAGAAGAAATCAACGTCGCCACCTACCACGTCCCACGTTTGTGCCACCCACCCGGCTGATCTATCCTGTTCGAACCGGATGGTCGGCTCTGATCCAGTAAAAATGTGCAGCGGCTTCTCTGGCGTGTCGGTCCCGAGACCTAGCTCGCTGAAGTTCAGAGTTGCACCAAGCTGGAGGCCACCGCTAGTTATGCGGATCGAATCCGTGGGTGCGCCAGCATCGATGCGAAACGGGACGGTCCCCGCGGTGACATCCTCGATCGCGAAGTAGTTCTCCCCAGGAGTAGCGAACTCATCATTAAACAGGAGTCGCCAATCGTTCGTCGCAGAGGAACTGCCAGAAACGCTGGAGTCGTCCATCAAGATGCGGATAACGCCCTGTTTGAGCCGTAAGGTGTCAAGGCCGAAATCCTCGTCGTTTTCCGCTGAGACACCCACCGCAAGGCTTTCGTTGATAGTGGTCTCAATCGTACTGAGAACGATATCACCTTTTACCCAGGGCATCGTCACAGCGACGATTGCAAAGATGGCAGCAGGCCATAGGATCTGTTTCATAAGCTCAATCCCGTTCGCATGTTTCCAACAATTCAACGATATGCGGTCAAGGTCATTCATCCATGTGGAGCCGTGCTCGAATCTCTTGAACGGCAGTTTGTATCGAATCGGTCTGTCGTTCCAGTGCTTCGAGTTCCTGCCCGGTTGCTTCGGTCATCTCATGCATTCCCTGAATGGACGCCAGTGCCACCCCAAGCGCATCGAGCGGAGCCAAAGACTTCTCCTCCGCTCCCACGGCGAAGGTTGCGTGAAAATCCTGAGCCATGGGGCCGACATGTGATTCGTTTGAAAGGTCATCTTGGAAGGTCCAAAAGGCGATTGGCAAGGATGCTACCTGGTCGAGAATGTCCTTCGAATCCACCTCTTGGATATTTTCCTTGCGCGTCCGGTCCGAACCCTGGGCAAACACGCCCTGAATCTGCAGCGCCCCGGCAGGGGTGACGGTGCAGACCGTTTGATTGCCGGGCCCGATCTCCACCTGTCCGTTGGGCTGGATGACAAACTCATCACCCGATGTGCCTAGGACGGATGCAACGAATTCGGAGGTATCTCTGCTTCCGAGTTCCCAGGCTGCGGAGGTATCGGAATTGGTCATCGTGACCAACACAGAACCTCGATTCCGTAGTTCGAGCAACTTTCGGGTCACCTCAAGGGAATTGATATCGTCAATCACTACCGCTGTTGTTCCGTTGTTGCCGGCCACGTGAAGACTTGTCTCTGGCGTATCGGTCCCAATCCCGAGAGTTTGGTTGGTACCGATGGTAAGACCATAGGCACCCTCCACATCCTCCAAGGTCAGCTGAAAGATGTCATTCGTAGTATTTGCGAGGGTCACCGTTTGGGCGGTCGCTTCATTGTTGAGAATCAAGCCCGCCCCACCGGTGTTTCGCAGTTCCAGCAACTCACGTTCTATCGGGCCGGCCTGGTTTTCTTGAATCAACAGCTTGGTGGTTCCGTCGGTCTGCAACACATGCAGGCTTGTGAGCGGGGTTGCGGTACCCATACCGACAAAACCATCGCTGCCGTTAATCACCAAACTATTCGTTGGAGCATCGGTCTCAATACCAACGATCACTCGGTTCAAGGTACGGTCATATGGAAAGAGAAAGCTAATTTCGTGTCCAATAAGTTCCCATTTCTGCTCCACCACATCGGGAATGTTATCAGGTTCCAACCGTACCGTTGGGCTGTCACTGTCGATAAGATGCACCTGTTTAGCCGGAACAGAAGTGTTGGTGGGTAAACCGGCGTTGACGAGTAAGGTGCCAATGCCCCGCACGGCTCCTGCACCAAACATCCAGGTTCCGTCGCTCGTGACGCGAAACGCATTGTCCGGTGCCCCAGCATCTATACGAAAAATATTTTTATTTGCAACGTCATCGACGATAACAAAATGTCCGGGCCCCCCAGAACGAGTGGCGTTAGCTTGGATTCGCCAGTTGTTATTGTCGGTGTCAACAAAACCGATCTGCACATTGTTCGCATTCATAAGCAGGACGTCGTTGGTAGCACTGAGTGCGTTGGTGGTAGCATCCTGACCGATAGCCAGGCTGCCTACGATAACCACCTCGTTAAAGATATTCGTATCAGCGCCAACAGGTGTGGACCAGACGGCTACGAGAATGGCGAGGATCGCGAGAGGAACGTTTTTATGGGCTATTGTCGTAACATGCATGACGTCAATCAGCGACACAAACTAAAACACAGCAGCACCTTAGGGCGGGAGGACTACGCGCGTCTCGGTGAACGAGAAGAGATGAGAATCCGAATATGCTGAGGTAGCCTCCCCCCTCCGGAAGAGCTTGCGTAAACATACTCAAAAAATAGATGACATGGCAACTCCAAAAGGTTTTTTTTACATCAAGATCGGAACAGATTATTCATTGCCTCGCTCTCTTGAGCGAGAGTTATGGTTGAATGTTGAGTCGGAAAGCGCGGGTGGTTGAATTGGTGGCGGGGCCCTGCATCTCCACAGAAACCTCGACTGGGCTCCTGAGACCGGTCTCCGTTACTGAGAGACTCGGGTTTCAGATACCGAATTCGTTGGTGGCGATCCCACTCCACCCATTGGTGTCGATGAAGTCGGAGTCCTCGAAGATCAGAGTCAACTCAGAGGCATCTGTATTCCGAGTGAACGTCACATGGTAGGCCGTGTTGGTGCTGGACCCCATATCACTGCATCTCTCACAAACTTCTGCCGCAACACTGGATCCCTCAGTAGGTATTGGACGATTCGGTGGAATACCAATCCATCGCACAGCGTACCCGTGAGCGTTCGAACAACCTCGTACGCAGACATCTCTATTCTCTTCTACAGAGCAAACTAATCCGCCTTTGTGTCGAGGCGATTCCGAACCTCTGACAGCAACTCCTGCAGCTGAACAATCTCTTGTTTCAATGAACCGATGCGTTGATTCTTGTCGACGATGACTTCACGCAATCCTTGAATGGCGGCCAGCGCTACGCCGGCCGTATCCAAGGGAGCAATGGTCGTGTCACTGTGGCCGACGTCGAAGGTTGCGTGGAAATCCTGGGCCATGGGGCCGATATGCTGCGTATCCGTAGGGTCGTCCCGAAAACTCCAGCGGGAAATCGGAAGTTCCAGCACCTTCGCCAGGGTCTCGGCTCGATTGGCCGTTTCCTTGATTTCCTTTCGTGTGCGATCCGATCCTTGCGACAGGCTACCTTGGATGGTGAGATTGCCTGACGAGTCCAAGACAAAGACACTCGAGGCGCCTGGGCCTATTTCGACCTGGCCGTTGGTTCGAATGATCAGTTCGTCGCCCGTGCTACTATCCAGAGAAACGACCAGTTCGTCTGTGTTCCGGTTCCCCACATGCCACATGTTGGACGACGCGGTATTGTTCATCGTGAGTAGTGCTCCGCCTGGATTCTTCAATCGAAGAAGGTTGCGGCTAGCTGTCGCTGTTGCTGCCTCCTCCACGAGCATCTTGGCCGTCCCGTTAGTGCTTCGCACGTGAAGGGTTTCTTCCGGCACATCGATACCAATACCAACTTGTTGGTCTGGTGTGACGACCAGGATGTCGTCGCCTTCTGGGCCGATGCTAAAGACATGATTGGTGTCCTGCTGTAGCAGCCAGTTGACCCCACTGTCAGTATTATTGAATCGGATCTGGTTGCCACCCGGGTTGCTCAGTTCAAGCAGTTCCCGCGACGCCACAGTGGCCGACGTCTCCTCCACCAGAACCTTGGCACTTCCGCCCGTGCGACGTATATGAAGGGGCGCGGTGGGGTTGTCGAGTCCAATGCCCACGTCACCGGTGATCGGCGTAACTAGCAAGCTGTTCTTTGGCGCACCAATCCCGACCCGAAAAGGAATGTTCGAGCCATGCGATATGTCCTGCAAGAAGAACTCAGCATCGGTACCTACCACGTCCCATTGGTGTCCCGCATTTGCTGTGGATTGGAACCGGATGGTTGGATTCGATTCAGTACGGATGTGCAGTGTCTGCTCCGGCGCGTCGGTCCCGATACCCAGCTCATTGTCAAGGCTTAGATTTTCTACTCCAAGGTCGATGCCCTCCTCCGTTATTTGGAACGATAATTTGGGTGCTCCAGCATCGAGGCGAAACGGCACGGTCGCCGCGGTGGAGTCCTCGATCGCGAAGTACTCCTCCCCGGTGCTTAACTCATCATTAATCAGGAACCGCCAATCATTGGCCGGGAGTAAGCCCTCACTGGTGTCGTCGAAATGTATGCGAATAACGTCCTCCTGCAACCGTAGGATATCGAAACTGAAATTTTGTTCGTTTGGGTTGTCTACCCCCACACCAAGGTTGGATGTAATGAGGACGTCATCATTGAAGATGGTATGACCGCTACCACCACCTCTTACCCACGGCATCGTCACAACGACGATCGCAAAGACGGTAGCAGGCCATAGGAACTGTTTCATAAGCTCATTCCTGTTTGCATGTTTCCAACAATCCAACGATATGCGGTCAAGGTCATTCGACCATGACGTCAATCAGCTACACAAATTGAAACACAGCACCACCCCTAGGGCGGGAGGACTACGCGCGTCTCGTTATTGAACGAGAAGAGGTGAAAAAAGGATACGCTTATAGCTAGTTTCTCCCCCCTCTGGAAGAGCTGGGCATCAAATCTACTCAAGAAATAGATCACATGGCAACTCCAAATGCAGCCTTTTTTGCATGAAGCCGACAAAGGTGACTCAACGCAGGTTTGGGCTCCTTATGGTGTCCAGACATATCGTTACTTCTCGGTTCCGTGCTCTGGATGTTGGACTAATCCTTAGTGCTTGTACTGTGGTCCTGTCTCTGGCACTCTATGCCGCGTTGTGTCAGTGTAAGGTGCGTGCGAAAGCGCGGCGGTACGAATAGGGAGGGGCCCGGTTTTGATTCTCTATGGATCTCGAAATACCGGGGTATGGTAAGACTGGAAACAACTTTACTAGATCAAAGCTTGTTGCCCTAACACGCGTTTCGTGATCATTGGTTCCGTATGATGATCCGGAAGTACAGCAAGGCGGAGAGGTCCGCAACCCCCTCATGGTAACCCACAAGCGAAGGTCTCCTATCCTACACGATGATCCTATGATGGTAGAGGAAAGACGAACAATGAATAAGGTGGTCAACAGAGCAGGGAGTTGGACGTGGTGTTGGATCTGCGGATGGTCCATCACCATCACCCAAGTCGGAATCTTCACCATCACCGCCAGTGCCGTCGATTTTACACGGACACTGTCCTTAGATCCAGGCTGGAACGCGATCTGGCTCGACGTGGCGCCCCAGTATGACTCTGGTGAGTTCACCGGTTTTCCTAAACTTGTGGATGAGGTGTTTACGAATGCGAACGTCACGACTGTGGCCCAGCCAGTGACACCGGCGGGAACGTCCGAGTTCATCACGGAGCCATCGGAACAGTCCTTCAATCAGCCCGGTTGGCGAATCTGGCATCGCGTCAGCGAGTTCGGAGAGAATAGTCTGGCAACTGTCAGTGGGAATAGCGGTTATCTGGTCTTTGTCGCAGGCACGAATTCGATTGCATTGGACATCACCGGTGAAGCCGAGTTCTTCGAACCAACTTGGCTGGGAGACAGTTACAACCTGGTGGGTTTCAACCTAACCGCACCTGGTTCCTTTTCCGATTTCTTTGCTGCTGCTGCTGCGACTCACCCGGTCCAACGAATCTTTCGCTTAGATGCCGACGGCACCTGGACAAGCGTACATGGTTCGGACCTGATGCTGCCGAATGAAGCGTACTGGGTGTTTTCCGATGGACCATCCGACTTTGCCGGCCCGGTGAAATTTCGACTTCCTTTCAATCGGAGTGGTGTCATCGATTTTGGTGTCGGCCCCGCAACGATCGAAGTGCCGGATCCGCAAGGTGTCAGCACCAATGACACGATTCTTGTGCAACTCAATGAACTCACGATGAGCAATGTCGATGATGTGTCCCATACCCTGCGTATGACCAAGATGGAGCCTTCCACCAGCGGAGGTGCTTCGTTCAACGACCGGCTGCGTATCTATGAGATCATACCCGATCCGGCCGATCTCGATTACGATATCGGTCCCTGCGGCCAAGTGGGCACTTGCCTGATAGGCGACCTGGGCGCTGGCGAAAGCCGGGCCATGACGTTGGGTGCTCACGGGAACTGGTCCGCCGATGGGCGGATCGAGATCAACCTGTACCGTCTGGAAGTGGACAATCTCTATTTCTGGCTGCCGATTCGGGCGGAAAATCCGACGGCCTCCAACGCGGAGTCCGCAACGGACCCAGTCTATCAGGGACTGTGGGTGGGGGACATCCTGTTGGACTCGGTGACCAGCCTCACCGAGGACGGCTCCCCCCTACGAGAAACTCCAGCCCCAGCTCCCATGCGCACCATCATCCACGTGGATACCAACGGCGCAGCTTCGCTCCTCGAACATGTCACCATCATGAGGGAACAAACAGCGGACCTGGAGTTGGATGCGAAGATGGTGCTAGTCCTGGACGATGCTCAGATCCCCTTTTACGCCGGTATCGAAGAACGAAATGGGACGTTGATCGGCGGCCGAGTGGAGACCGCGGCCTTCGATATGCCTCGCCTGTTCGACGCGGAAACCCAAGCAGCCTTGGTCGGTGACGTTGCCTTCGCGTTTGGGTTGACCAATACAAGTGACGTCACTCAGTCCAATATCGCACTTTTCGTCAATAGCCGGGACAGTCGCCCACCGGCATTGGTCGAAGCCTACCACACGACCTGGCCACTCACGGGTGGGCTAGGCGCTAACCGAACATTGGGAACCGCGGAATCGTTCCAGGACATCAATGGCAATAACCTAAAGGACGAAGCTGAGCCCTTTACCGACACCAATAGCAATGGTCTTTGGGATGCCGCCGAGGTATTCACCGATGCAAATACCAATGGGGTGTGGGATGCTGCTGAGGACTTTATCGACATCAACTCCAATTTGGTCTGGGATGCTGAGGAGCCATTCGAAGATACCGTGACCCACAACGGCACGTGGGACCCGGAGGAGGCTTTTACCGATTTGAACAGCAACGGCAACCTGGATGACAGCCCGCTCTTGCTGGATCCGTTTCATCGCAGCAATCCGTTCCGACACGCGTTTCATCCGAGTCATGGAGCCGGCAAACCGATTACGCGATCGCTTACTATGACCTTCGACGAGACCCAGGAGGTGGGCTATCTGCGGGGAACCTATGAGGAAGTGGTGACGGGTTTGGCTGCGGTACCTCTCGTCATGAGTGGGCCTATCACTCTGCAGCAAATCAATGATGTGGGGGAGCTGCAATGAAGGTGCGAAGACAGGCGTGTGTAGCAAGCCATGATAGAGGCCAGGAATCATGAAACCAATCTGCACTCATGTTTTCAGCTTGGGTCTGGTGCTAGGCCTGTTCGCCTTCTTGGCATTCGGCGTGGGCTTCGCTCGGGCGCAGACGGATAAGGGTCTGTTTATCCAACGGGTCATTCACCCAGACGATGATGCGAGCAACGGCTTCACACAGAAAGGTAGCGTAGCCTTTACGCCGGCCACCTATGACAACACGAGTGCACATACCGTAGGGTGGTGGGCTCGGCGTGTTTTTGATAATTCCGTGACCCTGCCGACCGGTGGGAGTGGAAGCACGGTCTCGTATGATTCGAATACCACACCCTTCGGGTCGACCCGTCGCGCGGTCAATGGCAGTCACGTCCCTCAGGATGAAGATTGGCACTATTTCTATATCACGTTCAATGGGGACGGGCAGGTCAGGCTTTACCGTGACGGCGTTCGTCGATCGAATACCGGCGGATATCTGGACCTTCTGAGTTTCAGCGCGGCGACGTTTCACTCGGGTGAAGGGGCAGTGACACAGAAAGGTCCGACTGTGTTTAACACGATCATCGACGAGGTCACAGTCTGGGACTCGATCTCAAGCGAACTTCTCGAACTCCATAATAACATCTACAAGTACGGCATGGTGGCCATGCCAGATTCACACCCCAACCGCGTTGCTTGGTGGAACTGTGATTCGGAAGCCAGTGTGCTAGAGTATTATGAGGACACTTCCATCATACGGGCAAGTGCGACTGGGGACAGTCGGCGATACCGGGCAGAACGTATTTTTCCACCTCCGCTTATCGACGTGCCAGAGAAACCTGCTCAATTCATTATCGTCACCATCGAGACCGAATTCGGCGCGGACAAAGTGACCCCGACGGTGGCAGAGAGTGGTGATTTCGATTTTGGCGCCACCGTACTCTTTCAGGCGCCAGAATTTGTCTATTTTGATCGCTACAAGAACGAATTGAACCCCACCCCGGCGAACATCCGGGACTTTGCCTTTTACCGGGCAAGAAACATCGGTTTTGCCACTAAGAATGGTGCCACGGATATCCAAGGCACGGACCGCTTCTTTGAAATTCCGTTGACGGAAAACATCGCCGTTGAGTGGAAATGGGAATTGGAATATGCGGTCGTTGTCGATTCCGCCACCGAAGGGATCGAAGGTTTGGATCCGTCTCTGGGAAATCCGGTTGTGAATGGAGCGCCGATCGAGTCGCAGAACCGGGTGGGAAAACACTGGGTTGTCCTGAATACATTGGTCTCAACTGCCATCGACGGAATTCTCGACAACACGAGCTCTGGCGCCGCCGGCTCTGGTATTCGCTTTTCCATGAAGGATTACATCCTTGAAAATGCGCCTGGAGATCCTGGGCACTGCATCGCATTAAGCCGAGAGAATAACGACTATATCGATGCCGGATTCACCGGGATCGATTTAACCAGCACCAGTTTCACGCTGGAGTTCTGGGCCAGGCTGGATCCTTCCGCCGCCAATTCCGACCAAAACATCCTCAGTTTCGGAGACGTGAACGGGGCACGGAGGCAACTGCGCACTGGCTTCCGGTCGGATGGTAGCGGAAACAGATTCTTTGCGTTGGCGAATAATGTGGGGGCAGCTCTTGAACTGGCCGAAGGGTTTACCGACAATTTTTGGCATCACTGGGCAGTGGTCTATGATCAGAGCAACACCGAAGTCCTGGTCTATCGCGATGGGATGCTTGTCGGTTCTGTAAACCATACCTTGGTCTTCACGGGGTCAGATCATCTCACCATCGGAGCGAGGAACCGCGACGGAACGAGGACTCACCACTTCCCTGGCAGTTTGGACAATGTGCGTGTGTGGACAGATGTTCGCTCTGAATCTGAGATTCGGGATTCCATGGTCACCGATACGATGGGACCTCAGGCGAACCTGGCTCTGGAACTTACCTTCGACGCATGGTCCTCTGGATCGGATTTCGATGTGACGTCTACGGATGGTTCCGACCTTGTGGTCACCTTGACGAACACGGCCGGTGTCTTCCCAGCGTCGGCTACGCAAGAGGACAAGGAGGCAGCACTTTTCCCAGAGTTTCGCTTCACCGATGTGATCGACCCGTCGTCACGCATTCAGACGGACGATTTCACCATTCAAGATTGGGTTCGGGTCACCTGGCGATGGGACAAGGAATTCAAGATGGACGTCAATGTGAATGATCCAGACTTTGCCGACCTGCCGTTTATCACCACGATCGACGGTGCCTTTACCGGTGCCGACTTGGACAATGTCTGGGTCCCCGAGCTAACTGAAGTGACCGTAGGGACCTTGTACCGTACCTTGGACCGATGCAATACGCTTAAGAGCGTTGATGGGGCCATCAACGTTTTTGCTGGCGTTTCTTTTGATGGGTTGGATGACGCAGTGTTCAACAGTCGCGCTGCTCGACAATTCACGATTGAAGCCATAGATAATCCGGGTGCTCTGACCTTCTCGTTTGACCGGACCCTGTTCCGTGCCATTGTCCCATTAGGCGAGGGCTTGGATGCGTCAACGACAGCCAGTGCGAACATCCAATTGATTCCGAATCTGTGTGAGGGCGGGGAGTTACATCTGAACGCCGGTACACCTCCGATCTTCTTTTCGAATTTTGACCGGCATCAACCTGGGGACAGTGGCACCGTGGGGCAAAGCGGCCGTCAAATTCTATGGGATGCGGTAGGTAAACAGCTTTTGCCCCTGCAGCCTGGGAGCTTTCAGGTGGAATGGCCTGACGCCAACGATCCGGAGCTAGCCTACCTGATTCATGTGGTGACAGATTTTCCTTTGGAGACACGGGGCGTATCCTGGGACCTGGAGGATGAGGAAGGGTTTCGCATTGATACAAGTTCGGCACGTATCCTGGATAGTGGAAACGAACCAGCCAGGGCAGTCGACATGGCTTCTGTGAGCGATGCCTTTCCTGCATCTCCTTTGGCCCATTACCGCCATCTGTATCGTGCCGTAGATGCTCCTCCGGTCGACCTGGATGTGAATGAAGCCGATCGGTGGAAGTTTGATGAGTTGACCTGGAGTACGGCCACGGTGGTGACCCCTGCGGAGAACACGTCATTCACCGCGGCCACGGAAGGTCGGTCCCTGTTGCTCTTCAGCTACACACCGGACCCCACTAGCGTCGCGGTAGGGGACGCCACGGTGGAGGCTTTCGTCACCCGCATTGTGGATGCAAGAGACATCGCCACCCAGACGGAGTCCAATGAAGTGCTTAGCGCCGGTCAGCGTGGGGCCCTGCAGCTGGACGGCTCAGCCAATTCGTATCTCGCCGTGACCAACCTGTCCCAGTACGCCTTTTCGAATGACGCAACTCTCGACGTCACGGTTGAGGCGTGGGTTAATCTTTCGGTAGAGACAAGTGCCAACGAGGCTGAGCAGGTGCTGTTCGATAATCAGCACGACGGCTCCACCTTGACGGTTGGCTTGCGAAGCCAGAATCATGCCGGCAATCCGGGCGGATGGTTCATGGACTACACGGCTTCCGTTGGCAGTGTAGAGAGTATCGACTTTCCGGAGATTCCAGCTTCCGTGGGCTGGCATCACTTGGCGATCACGGTTCAACTCGACCAGTTTCGAATCCATCTAGACGGCAACCTGATGGGAGAAGAAGCGGGACCGGTTACCGTTTCCCCTCTGTGGAGAGAATTGCGCGTCGGACAGTCGTCTGCCGGAGCCAATGGGTTGATCGCCCAGGTCGACAACCTGCGGGTATGGGATCCATCCATCGGTACTACCGAGATACGTGAAGCCATGTTTCGACGGCGCGCCGCGTCGACGGCCCGTGCTCCGATCGTGGAGATCGATTTTGATTCTGGGATTTCCGACGGCATGGTTGCGCAATCGGGTACAGAAGTGAATTTGGTGGCGACCGTTCCTGGAACTCCCCTTGTATCGTTGCTGGATATCCCGGATGAAGACGCGCATCTAGAAGTGGCGTCCCGGATCCAAACGAAGTTGGATACGGCGCGGTTCGGATCGGGCTATTTGCTAAACGAAGTAGCCAATTACAATGCGGAGATCTATGATCGTGAGGCTGGGGTAGGGGCGTGGCATGGCATCTATCCGGTCAATTGGTCTGGAATCTTTTCGGCACAACAGGCTTTGGATGTCACCTGGTACGAAAACCCTTACCAGACGATTCCCGCTAGTACGAACATCCTGCATCCGAATGTAGCTTGGCCTTACACGGTGTTTACGTACAGCGACGTGAATTTTCCCACGTTCGGCAAGGACAAGGACAACCGCATTTACATCGCCAGTCGCATCGGTACGGAAGGCGTGGATGAGAATGGGAATCCCCAGAGGATCTTTGACCCAAGTCTGTTTACCTTGGTCTCGGTTTATAACCAGCCCAACATCCTGTTGCCGGGATTCAATCCGAACGAAGAACATGCCTTCCTTCGTCCGTCCATCCTGGATCAGCTCACTGGGAACAACGATGTAAACCTCGGTCAGGATTCTGCCTTCGCCCTGCAGAGAAACATTAACCGGACCGATAAGGATAATCCGGATCTGTTTACGTCCGAACCCTGGGTCCTGGTACAATTTCAAAATCTCGAGAGTGAAGAATTTGAGATGTCCGCCTATGAAGTTCAGGCAACGCGGACCTCCGGCACAGAAGACTTCCCAGCGTTGGATCCGGTCACGCACCAGTCGACAGATCCGTTTGGGGTGCCCGTTGCTCAGCCGGCGAACCCGAATTACCGATTCAAGTATCCGAGTTTTGCCGGAGATGTTGTCATTCCGCCCTATCCACTCAATCTAATGATCGGGAATGTCGTCCTCAGCGAAAGCTATGGGGGTAACACCAGTTTAACCAATTTCGCTCAGAGGACGTTGTGGAAGGACATCAACGAGAACCATTGGGTGGTCTCTGGTGACAGTTCGTTCTTTTTCCGATATTGGTATCCCTTCCGTCCTACGTTCTGGTTCGATACCGATGACGACACGGAAAGTGATCTTGATGCTGGAACCCCGATTGCCTGGTTGCCAGAGGTTAGTACCAATACCATGTTCTTGTCGGATGGAGATCCTTCTACCGTCGCGACGGATGAACCAGCACAGCCGGTGCTTGTAGAGTACAACACTTATTGGCGAGATGATTACCCAATTCTAAAACGTGGTGAAAGCGTCACCTATGTCGGAGGTGAGAACAAAGCCGAGAATCCGGCGGATGAGGGACTTCCGGGCATCGTTGGATTTGCCGCCGCCCAGCTCGTTTATGACAGCACCATCCCTACGATGCTCATCAATTCGAACAATGTGGATATCTATGGCGCTCGAATTGTCCGACCGTTAGATTGGTACGGGGCGGAACTCTCACAGGATCTTCTGCCGGACGCCATCAATCCGGCGGACACGGAGAAGGTGATGGTCGTCGGATCTCGCTGGTATTTTCCAGAGCTTACTGGCTCGCTTCAAAAGCGGTTCTATTACGGTACGCTGGCTGGAAAGCTCTTCTTCCGTGGCAGGTTGAATGACTTGGAAGTCGGAGATCCCAGTCTTACTGCCACGCCCGTGTCGTTATCCATCCTGGAGCCGAACGTGATGACGGTGGCAGAGTTCCAGGCGCTCCAAGCGATTGGTGAAGGGGACAGCACGTGGAACGAATCGGTCGAAGAGATCTTCTCGGCGTCGCAAGATCCGCATGACATCCATCTGCCGGTCGACACCACAACGCAGCGCTACTATTCCGGGGTCGAATCAAACAGCAACGGTTTCGTAGAACAGCCTAGTTTTTACTTCGTCGACGCGGATGAGGGGACGTCCATTGAGTTATCCGATACAGACTTGGGAGATGTTCTGAAACTCTTTTTGGGAATTGATCCTCCCGAAGATCCGGATACGTTCCAGCCCCTAAACAGTCTTGGGGTCGGGGCAGCACTTGTGCCGAATCCTACGCTACTGACCCAGGATTCTAGCCAGCCCATCTATGTGACGATTGCCGAGAACAATCATCCCGATGCTGGTGGCGCGGTTTCGTTACACATTATCCAGATCGGGGATGCCCGATTCCGCGGCGCCATCAAGGTGGTCGAGGCCCGGAATGTGTTCAGTGAGAAGATTAACCTACGCCACACCGGTGATTTCGGAGGAAATACGGAAAATGTGTACTACCAGTGGTGGGTACGCGATGTCATCCGCCTGGACGATGTCGGTCTGCCAGGCGAGGACGAAGGTTGGCAGATCTACGAGGAGGGTCTGGGCCTTCACCAGATCCAGTTTGGCGGACGTCCCGACATTGTTCTAGCGGACAAGTTCTTCTTCGTTCGGTACGGCCAAGACGATGAATTCACAGCTCTGACCAACCTCAGCAACGTGGTTACGAACGACCTGGATCTGGCATCTGTAGAGGACGCAAGTTGGCGTTTGATCGACATCAACAGCGTGACCGACACCTGGGTGCGGGCTGAGGGAGATATGGTTCCCTATCAATGGGCGGGTGCGAACAACTCACCCCAGCTCCAAGCCGATGGGTCGCGACGATACATCCCACAACTCGTGATGGGCTGGATCAAACGAGTGCTGGATAGGATCAACTTGTATGAAGCGCGCTTTAACGATTTCTACAACAACGAAAGCCCGGCCACCTACAGCAGCATGATTCAGATGGTGGGCAACCCGTTCATCGGCAAGGTGGCCCTAAATTCTGATAAAGATGTGATCGAAAACGTGGGACTCATTGAGTTGTATGAGACGGTATTGGCACGCGGCAAAGAACTTACGCTCGACATCCCTGGTGCTGCTACGGATGGGACCAACCAGGCGCTGTTACTTGCGGCCACTCGGCTCGCGTTTCTGTATGAGTTGCTAGCCCGTGAGGCCTATAGCGATGCGCAGAACCCATTGATCCGAATATCCGGCGAAAACGGCTTGGGACCTGTGGCCTCCTACGTCCATGCATTCTACAACTCCCAAGCCACGTTGTTGGACGAAGAATTGGCTTTGCTGAGAGGAACCGACTTCCTCGTGGCGTATCCAGCCTTCAACCGGTTGTTCTGGAACTATGTGAAAGGGGAAGGTGAGGCAGCGTATAACGCGAACTACAACATCTACGACGTCAACACCGACGGATTTATCAACGAATTCGACGCTGCTGAGTTATACCCGCAGGGCCACGGTGATTCGTGGGGTCACTTCGTGTCCGCTAACAACATGCATTACGAGTTACTCGGCAACAACGCATTTGATTGGGAGGCACGGTCTGAACTGTATTCCTTGCTCGACAATGTGATCGAGGCGGATTACCTGGACGAGAAATCTTTTTCCCGGATTGCGTCAGCCAAGGCGCGTGCCGGATTGGAGATCGTCAAGGCCACATATCGGCGCGCGTATACCCAGGATCCGGACGGGCAATGGCAGGGATACACGGATGCCGATCCGGCCCGCGCATGGGGCGTGTCGGAGTGGGCCAAGCGTACGGAGCACGCGGCTATCTTTGACTGGGCCATGGGGAACGCCATCGTGCCGAGGGAGAGTGGCGAAGACCTGGACAGTCTCGACGTCATTGACCGTCGCGGAAATCGGGCCGAACTTAGTGAGATTGCAGCCGTCAGCCGTTCCATCCAAGTCACTTTGGATGGGGCCAACAACGGAAAAAATCCTTTGGGTTTCCATCAGGATGCCTTGGTGTTCGATCTCGATCCTCTGCAGATCGACGGTAGCCCGGAAGCGCGAAACAGTCACTTCGAACAGGTCTTTGACCGGGCTATCGGAGCGTCGCAAAATGCCCTGGCCGCCATGGACTTTGCGGCGCGCTCGGACCGACAACTCCAGCGAATAGCAGATGACACCCTTTCTCTGCAAACAGAGGCCTTGCACCAAGACATGGAATTTAGGAACCGACTCATTGAGATCTTCGGGCGCCCTTATGACGGTACGATCGGCCCTGGCCAGGTTTACCCGGAAGGACACCTAGGGCCAGACACGCTCCTCTTTCTTTACATCGACCAGACCGATACCGCTGGGCTTAGCCCTGGTGCAAGTACCCGGTACGTGACTCTGACTGATACGAACGAAGCCGACGGTTCCCTGGACAAGCTCGCCGCGAACTACAAGAGCGTCGACTTTGACCCCAATTTCGCGAACCTCGAGGATGATCCACGAGATATTTTTGACCGTTTCTATCTGTCCGAAGATTTCGGCGAAGACCCCGCTCTGAATTTCTCCGTTCCCATCACGACCGCTCAATACGCGTTTCAGGCGGAACCGGATTGGGGCCGGCGTCTGGCATATGGGCGGATCCAGATGATCTTGCTGGAAATGCTCACTGTGCAGACCGAGTTGGAACAAGGGGTGAGGGATTATGCCGCTTATATTGAACAGATCGAACTTGAAGCCGAACATCTCGATCAATGGCTTAGGGCGCAGAGTCTTAAGGAAGACGTTCGAAGTGCCGTGTTCCTTGCTCAAACCATTGATACCGCCTTGCTCGCTATTTTCACAGCAACCGAAACCTATAACGAGTGGGCCTGGAACCTCTCGTGGCAAGCGGGTCTCGTGGCCAAAGAGTTTCTTCCTCTCAATGCCGGGCTATCGAGCGATCTGACCTCCACACCACGTGGTGCCATCAAGGCCCTGTCAGCGACCATTTCGTCGTTCAGTGGTACGGCTTGGACGATCGGCGCCTTGGGAAGGGTGCTCACCGAAGGTGCCCTCGAGGCGCTTGCTGCGGCGGAAGTCTCGGACATCCAGTTTATTGAAGAATTTAAGGAACTCAATGGCCTGACGAAGGACCTAGGAGTCTTGTTAACCCAAGAAGAATCCAAGCGGCTGGGTTTGGCCAAACATGCCCAGCGTTTTCAACAGTTAGCCGCTGAGCTGCAGAGCGCCCAGGCGGAAGGCTTCCGCCTGCTGGACGAACGTGAGGCGTTTAACATGACCGTCGCTGCGAAAGCACAACGCAACCGGTACCAAGACCTCATGCTCCGCATGACACGCAATGAATCTATGCAGAAGTACCAGGATGCCTTAGAAAATGCACTACGATACGCTTGGCTTGCAGCCAAGGCTTACGACTATGAAACGAGCCTCGACGTAAGTGATCCCGCTGCGGCAACGACACTTCTTGAGGACATCGTGAAGACGCGGAGCTTGGGACTCTGGAACGGCGATGCCCCTCAGATTGGCCAGGGTGGCCTAGCCGAACATCTCGCCGTGATGAGTGCCAATTTTGACGCGTTGAAGGGGCAGCTTGGTATCAACAATCCCCAACTTGAAACAGGTTATCTATCGTTGCGTCACGAAAATTTCCGCATTCTTCGCAACCGAGACAGTAGCGATGAGCGGTGGCAGGCCGCTCTGCAGCGATCCCGCGTAGCAGACCTGTGGGATCTTGAAGAATTCCGGCAGTATTGCCGGCCCTTTGCGGATCCTTCGGACGGTCCTCAACCTGCTATCGTCATCGAATTTCCCACGGAAATTGTTGCCGGCCATAATGTCTTTGGCAAAGCATTGGGCTCCAAAGATCACGCTTACAGCTCCGCGAACTTTGCTACAAAAATCCGGTCAGTGGGAACCTGGTTTGAAGGCTATGAGGATGCCGAATTGGCCATCACTCCACGTGTCTATCTCGTCCCGGTTGGCGCCGATGTCTTGCGGATCGCGAACAGCGACCTTCCGCAGACACGCATGTGGAATATGGTAGAGCAGCGGGTGCCGATTCCGTTTGTGATTAACGAAAGCAATCTGAATAACGCTGGTTTCATCCCCTCGATCGACGGTCTCGATGGATCGTTCGCGGACTTAAAGCGGGTTGCTGACTTCCGAGCCTATCCAACCGGTGGTGCATTCTCGATCGATCCTGCACAACTTCACGGAGATAGCCGCTTGGTCGGGCGTTCAGTATGGAATACCCGATGGTTGCTGATTATCCCAGGGGTCTCCTTGCATGCCGACGCGGAATTTGGTTTGCAACAATTTGTCGAATACGTGGATGACATCAAGCTGGTGTTCGAAACGTATACGCATAGCGGGAACTGAGAAAATGAACGTATTCAGTACATCATCCAGTTGCTGTCGTTCCACAGAACCAGGGGTTCAGGGTCGGCCGCTTATCGTTCACCCTTGGCATCCACGGATCGTCAGATGGGTAGGTTTTTCGAACAGGGTAGGCGGAACGATGTGGGCTCAAAGGGTGGTCCTTGGATTGACCTGTTGTTTGACCTCGTTGGGGCTGGGTTGTGCACGTCAAGAACAGCCACGCGAGGATGTTGATCAGCACGTCCTCGCCGTGGTGAATGGAGAACCGATTTCTGAACAGTCGTTCCGCCATTGGTGGGATCGAAAGGGGCGGAGTGAAGACACACCTGTAGCTCGCGCGGCCTTGTTGGATAAGCTGATTCATCGCAGTGCCATGGTACAAAAAGCTCGCGCAGCAGGTGTACTCGAGGATCCCGAACTCCTGGAAGCGATTCGGAGCCTTCTGATTGCCCGACTTAGAGAACAACAATTGCAGCCAAAAATCGCTATGCTCGAAATTTCCGATGCAGAAGCACACGCCACCTATCTGGAACACTGCAACGATCGTTTCCGAGTGCCGGCTAGATGTAGGGTCGCTGTCCTATGGTTTGATACTCGCGGACAAAAACCGCTCGAAGCTCGGTATGTCGCGAGATTGGAGAAGGCACGACGCATTTTCGAAGATCAAGATCATGTCCCCGTTGAACGTGGATTTGGTCAACTGGCCATCTCTTATTCGGAACATGCTGCGACGCGCTATAAGGGGGGTGACGTGGGCTGGATGGAGGACGAAGGCCCGACCTCAGATGCTTGGCGAAGTGCGATTCGTACGATCGCCGATGGACTCCAGAACCCAGGTGATATGAGCCAGGTTGTGACCCGCGATACTGGCGTATTTCTTGTCCGGTTGATCGACAGGAAAAATGGCAGAGTAAGAACGTTTGAAGAGGTGAAAGACCGATTGATCCGAGAGCTCTATGTTCGGCGTCGCTCGGAACTCGAACATCAATTCGAACAAGAGGCTTTGCTCGGTGTGGAGATCAACCGGTTTCCTGACCGTCTTCAAGACATCGCAACCCTCGCGACCGACAAGACTTCAACGCAACAGGTCGCCGCTAGCAACATCCCATTCGAGGCGACACCATGAAGCGTAACCATCTGCAGCAACATCTGACGCCTAGTCGTCCCTTTCTCCGACCATGGAGGATACGTTGTAGACTTCACCCGATTTGGTATTTTCTGATAATGGGATTGCTGCCCTTTCGCCTTGGCACGACTCGTGCCGTTGCGGCTGACGGCTTCAGCGAACCCGCGACGTTGTTGTATGGGAAAGTCGTTCATGTAGATGAAGGGAGTACCTTTCAGGTGGCCAGTGGTGACCTGCAGATGACACTGGTCAACACAGAAAATCCCGCGAACTCAATCACGGTGACAGCTGAACTAGGCGAGGTGGGTGCGGGCGGTGTGTTCTCCTACGCGTTGATGGTGCCCCAAAAAGTTCTTCCTGCGCCGGACGAGCTCGACGCGGTCCTGGAAGTAGGGCAAGACGACACCCTGATTGAAATTCGTTCGATGACACTGGATGGCGTCACCGCAGCACCGTTGGACGCCGCCCAAGGCGTGTTCTTCACGAGCTTCGCCAACCGAGCGGTTGAGCACCGGCTGGACCTCCGAGTGAACCTGCCTCAAGCCGATTCCGACGGAGATGGCATGCCGGATTGGTGGGAAGATCTTTATGGCCTAAATCTGCTTTTCGCAGGCGACGCAGAAGACGATTTGGACGAAGACGGTTTTACGAATCTAACAGAATTTATGAAGTCAACCGATCCGAACAGCAGCAACAAGTCGACTCTACCGTTGACCACGTCTCTGCTCGTGCCGGTAGGAGGGAGCGCGGGGTTTTTCCTGAATCTCGTCGATGCAGATTCGGCACCTCCTGAGATCAATCTCGAGATTGTTGCGGTTCCGACTGGACTCACGTTCATGTCTTCAACGGGTGTTGTAACGGGTGGCTTTACCTATGCAGATGTGCTTGCTGGTACATTTTTTCTTGAGGTCGAGCCCTCCTTTGAGGATGGCCTGCTCGAGGTGCGTATCATCGACACAGTGAGTCCAGATCCGACCGACGTGCCCCCTGTGTTCCCCGATCCGTTTGTCCATCCAGTCCTCGTGCAAGCCTTCTCGCCGGCTGCGTCGTGGGGCCCCCAACCAGCGTTGTGGTTGACGGCAGATGGATTGGTGGGACAAGTGCCTGACCTCGATCCGGTTGCTGAGTGGCAGGATTTATCTGGCAACAATCGGAACGGGTACCAGTCGGTTCCCTTGAGCAGCCCGATTTTCGAAGAAGCCGTACCTCGATTGGTCTTTGACGGAGAGGACGTGATGTATCTAGACGATCGAGATCTTGAGTTGGATCGGTTGACTGTTTTCCTGGCCTTCGATCTCACAGGCTGGACCGAGTCGAACTTGACGGTCGTGAGTACCGTGGACGTGGCGATGGAACTTGGAGGCAGCGATACCGTACAGGCTCATACCCTACGCGTGGTACAGAATGGAAGGGTCATTCCGGGACCTGTCATGGAGACCAACACAGGTACTCAAGTTACGCTGGTGGGAGGCGAACACAGTTCCTACCTAACTGTTCAAGGTGGATCAATGTACGTATCCAGCCCCTCCACAGATGTTCTTCCGCCCGTGTTTTCCACCTTGGGGGGGCGACAATTGATTGCCGATACGGGAGTCGGGCAGCACCTACTAGGTGGCATTTCGGAGGTTTTGATCTATGACCAGCAGCTGGAACCGGAATATCAATCCCGCAACGAGGATTACCAAATCTCACGCTGGGGATCCTTGGTCGTCTGGGATCATCGCAATGAAACCGCCCGCCTACGCATTTCGGGTCAAGAGACGAAACGCAATGCGATCAATGGGGGATGGGGAAGCGATACATTGGAGGGAGGGGGCTTCGATGATATCTTGCGCGGGGGACCCGGAAGCGACATCTTGACCGGCAAGAGTGGTGCCGATCGGTTTCAGTTTTTCCCAGGGCGTGGAGATGATATCGTCACTGACTTTGTTGAGTCTGACGGCGACATCATCGATCTTTCTCCTATCTTTTTCGGCCGACGCGGATCTCCCAGCGACTTCATTGACATTCAGTTTCGTACGAGCCGAGATTCGAATGATCTGCCGCGCGTGGATACGATTCTGGAATTCAATGACGGCGGGTCCGGTGTGACGAACCTTCAAACTGTAACTCTCGAAGGCGTTCCTTATTCTAGTACGGACCTCATGCGCTTGGTCGGAGAAGGTGTGATCCAACTCGGCGGTCCTCAATTTGAGACGGATGTTTCGCTTGCCGCGTCGGAGACCGAGTTAGTCGAGACAGAAATTGCTCGCACCTTGATCGTCACACGTGCAGGGAACCTGGACGCTGCGTTGGACCTTCATTTGAGCTTTTCCGGCAGCGCGGAGGCAAGCGTTGATTACCATGTGGCCAACGCGATCGGTACCGGCATCCTTCGTACCGTTTCCTTTGCACAAGGGGAATCGACGAAGCATCTTGAACTCACGCCGATTCAGGATGCACTGGAAGAATCGGAAGCGATTCGGGTCACGGTGATTGCAAAACCCCAGATCACCGGAATACCAGAGACGCCGCTTTTGTTGAGTTTAGAAGACGCGCCCCTCGTTCGGATTCAAACACTTGTGGGTACGGCACAATGGACCGGGCCGGTGCCGGGAATCATCCAACTTACTCGTGAGGGTTCACTCGATGCGCCCATGGATGTGGGACTAGACTTCTTGGGAGACGCGATCAATGGGAATGACTATGACCTGATCTCTCCAACCTTTACCTTTCCTGCTGGAGTGGCTTCGGCACAGCTTCAACTTGTGCCTCGAATTGCGTCTCTGTTCACCAATGTGCCTGTCGTTGCGCAAGTTGACCTTGTGCCGGACAAAACCCGTTTCGCCGTGGCTTCGCCTGGGTCTGCGGTGATTTCCATCATCAACTCTTTGGAGGATCAATCGGCTACGTTTCAGACCTGGCGCAACGCCAATTTCCCAGGTGACGAAAGCGCAGATCTCATGTCGAGGGATTCAGACGGAGATCGAATTGACAACGGATGGGAGTACATTGTGGGAACAAATCCAAACGTGCCGAATGAATCCGGAGATTGTGCAATCAACCTTGTGCTCAATGAGGCTGGGGCCTTAGAAGTCCAAGCCCTGACTGCGAATGGTCTAGTAGATGTTACGTTTAGTGTTGAGTGCTCCAGCGATTTGACGACCTGGCAATCTGCAGATAGTGACCTTCACGCTGAAACCTCTCGGTTACCGGACGGCCGTGTCCTACGGGTGTTCAAGTCGATGAGCGACCTGGGCTCTTTGGAGCCCACTGTCAGATATCGGTTGAATGCGACTGTGAACACATCCAAGTCGGTCTATCGGAATCAATCGAAAAAGTAACGTAGGCCGATATCAACAACCCAATCGGTATTGTCCGCTCCGCGGTCATCGAGAAACACGTCGTCACTTGCTACATCCAACGTGACGCGGGATGAAATCGCTAAGGGTTCCGTGACAAAGTATTTTACGCCCCCGTCCAGATCGAGACCAATGACATCTTCATCGACACGGGTGCGGTCAACTTCGGAGTGGATATAGTTCACGCCTAGTCCAACAAACGGATAGAGAACTTCGTTTCCGATGTCGAAGTTGTACTCGGTCTTGAGTCCGAGATCGATATGGGTGATGTCGTCATCGAATTTCAGCCCGACATCTACACCAACCTCCCAGAAATCTGTCAGGAACTTGCCTAGAAAGATGTCTGTGACGAGGCGCGTATCGCTGTCTGAGTCGAAGTCCAGGAACCCAGATAGGCCCAGCTCTTTGCTTCCTGCGCTCAGAGAGGCCGCCATGGTCGTGCCTGCCAACATGCCGCCTATTAGGGTGATGATTGCCATTTTTTTCATTTTCCTGCTCCTTTAGGGCTATTTGGAAGTTGCACATGCCTTCCAACCTTTACTTCCCAAACCCCAGCAATAATCTCCATCTGGTAGTGGGTTGGTCCCATGAGATCCTTACAGATTGTTACGACTATTTGGGTTCAATCTGTGGAGGATTAAAGTTTTTTCCAACTAGGGTGTAGTCAGTTGTCGACTTGGTCGACCAATCACATGAATGACCTTAAGAACCATCGAAATCGTAGAGGGTTTGTCCGGTTCAGATGAGGTCGTTCGTTGTCGTTTTCCTTCTCGTTCGAAGGGGTTTGGCAGAAAAAAAGGTTGCGTCAGACTGCGGAAAGAAAAGGTGGTCTATGTGGCCATGATGACTTAGGATACGAAACAACCTGGGAGGAATTATGAGACGATCAAAAAAGGTTCTAGTCTGTTTGGTAACGGTTGGGGCGATGGGGCTGGGGATGAAGGGGGCGGGGGTCCTTACGTCACCATCATCACCCGATGGAGGTAGAAGAAATAACCCACTGGTGAACGCCCAAAGAATGGTGTTAGAAGGGCGACGCACCTTTCGTCACGACACCTTTGGTGACGAAGCGTTCTGGGGAGATGCGCTTCGGCTGCACGAGGCGATCGCGGGGGATGCCAACGGCGGTGTTGGATCTGGAGTCTCTCCGGAGTTGGCATTGACCGTTGGGTTGAAGGTCGACGTCGAAGCACTATCTGACCCCTTACGCAAGGCTCTTGAGATGGGCCTAGTAGATCTCACGGATCCAGCCTCTACCGTGGCCCTGCTACGCGAGGATGCCGTCGTTGGCGTAAAAGGTTTTTTTGATGAAAGTGGTGGACTGAGGTCCATGGGGATCAACTGCGCACTTTGTCATAGTGTGGTGGACGATTCTTTCGCACCTGGCATTGGGAAGCGGTTGGACGGTTGGGCCAACCGCGATCTGGATGTCGGAGCCATTATTGGCCTTGCCCCGAATCTGCAGCCTTTCTCCGATCTTCTCGGTGTGGACATCGATACGGTAAAAACTGTGCTTGCTAGTTGGGGGCCCGGTAAGTTCGATGCATCTCTCAACGTCGACGGTAAAGCCTTTCGGCCCGACGGGGGAGCAGCTGCGGTACTCATCCCACCTGCGTTTGGTTTGGCCGGGATCAACCTACACACCTGGACTGGTTGGGGATCGGTTAGCCATTGGAATGCGTTTGTGGCTATCTTAGAGATGGGAGGACAAGGTACCTTCTATGATCCACGTTTGGACGATGCGGTTCGTTTCCCTGTAGCTGCTGCCAATGGGTTTGGCGACATACGCAGTGATCCCGATCTTGTCACTGCAAAGCTGCCCGGATTGCACCTCTATCAACTGGCGTTGCTAGCCCCGAAACCTCCTCGAGACAGTTTTGATGGAGAAGCCGCTGGTAGAGGCGAAGCCCTGTTTAATGGCAAGGCTGACTGTGCTCGTTGCCACGTACCTCCCCTCTATACAGAGCCAGGTTTCAACCTGCATTTCCCTGACGAAATCGGTATCGATTCGTTCCAAGCGGACCGTGGTCCGGAAGGTGGGTACCGGACGGCTCCTTTGAAGGGTTTGTGGACCCATACGAAGGGCGGTTTTTACCACGACGGTCGGTTTAGCACCATGGGTGACGTCGTCAACCATTACGACCAACACTTTGGCCTAGGGCTGACCGCTGATGAGGTCAGCGATGTGGTCGAGTTCTTGAAGTCCTTGTAAGGGTAACAGCGTGAGTGCGATTCCGAAAAATGGAGTCGCACTCTCCTAACAAAACGAAAGGTTGGCGGTGTTTGATTACCATCGCAAACACCTTGCTACACTCCACGTGTAGCCAACAGGCGGGCAAGTATCGAAGCTATTGACCTGTTGACCGTTTTCCATCGGCCAGTCATGCACATGACCATGGGCGTCTTATCAAACGACGTCACTGGTGCTATCTCCCTTTCGTTCTTCAGTCTTGTATCGTTTTCCAGCCAGCTCGTCATATAGCGTCAAGACTGTTTTCGTATCCCGGTCAGCGGCTTGAACACACGTGGGCACGATTGGTTGCGTAGTCGTTGCTGATCCTGCCTGCAGAGCGCGGTGAGCGGAATGTGTAATGTTGAAACATTGTCTGTTTTCAACGTGGCGATGTTGCCCTCGTAGTCAACGAGCTCTGCGTAGATGACATGTTCTGCCTGGTTCTTCCAGGCTTCCAACTGGACGAGGGCTTTATTGGGCTTGCCCCCAATCTTCAGCTGTTCGTCGACCTACTCGATGTGGACATCGATACTGTGAAAGCTGTCCTATCTCCTTTTCTTTCCGCCCACTTCGACGAGCGAGTTTACTGACTTGTTTTCTAAGCTGCTTTCTTCTGCTTGATAGTTTGCTGATAGAATGGGTCGTAGGCTTCACCGGACTTCCAAAGATGATGCATCATCACCGCAAGTTTCCTGGCCACTGCCACCACCGCACGACGCTTGGCGTTCTTCCCTCCTCGAGCTGCCCAGCTTCAATCCAAAGCGTTTCAATTCACAGTCCGGCCCAAAGGGCCCCATCATGTATTGGGCACTGCCCACCAAAAGTCGTCTGAGATACACATCTGTGGCGCGCCACATCATTATCTCAGGGAGATCGGTCTTCTTCTTTAGCTGCCTTCTCATCCTAACTACATGCGGGTTGAGCTGGTGCGCATCGATAGCATGTTGGATGATTTTCATTGGAGCCTGGTTCCGACGGCTTCGTGGATGTCAGATCCCTTTCCCCGAAATAGGATGTCGATAACGAGTCAGGCCGTCGCTATGCGACGGCCTGACTACGACTGCTAGGTTGTACCCTCGTCGAAAGAGTTCTTTTCTTACCGAACCAATTCGGTCTCGTTCACAAGAGTGTTCTCCTTCCTTATCATGGTGCCAGAACCGGCTTCAGCGAGCCAATCGGAGCGATTGGGGCGACCGGAGCGATTGGAATGACCGGGGCGAACGGATCCCAATCAATAGGAATATCCGGTATGACGGGATCCCAATCAATAGGACGATCCGGTATGATTGGATCCAACTCCGGAACGATCTCTGGCCGCAGGAGCACCTGAGAACTGTTTGCCCAGTGGGCAATGGAGGCTCGGACGGCGTCCTGCAAGAGGGACAGGTCTGCTTTCACATCGTAGACCTCACCTCCAGTAAGCGCGGCCATTCTAGCCAATCTTCCACCCCGGACCTTGGGCAATCCATCCACAGGGTCTGTGACTACAATGGGATAGTCCGGCCCCCAAGGTACGATGGGATAGTCTGGATCCAACGGTATGATGGGAGTGAGTCCACCAACTGGATCAACAGCCTTTGGGGATATCCCCCATGGAGAAACGTCAGCGACTGCAGAGGCGGTTGCCATGCTGCTCGATGCCACCATGTCACCACCGGCTTCCAACGAGCTTCCGGCCACCAGGCTACTGCTTCCATCGCTAATCGTGGTCAGGCCAAAGAACATCATGGCCGATGACTGGGCCGCTATCTCAGCCAATACTGCCGATTCTCCCGCCACTGGCTTGCTGCCCGCGAAAGGATAGTTAGGATCCGTATCGTAGTCGTGGAACTGTTCCGGCCAGGTGAAGTGATAGATCACCATGGGATGGAGTTGTCCAAGGCTCGTTGGAGGAATTTCACCGATAGAGACGTCATAATTGACCGGATCGACCAAATCACGGCCTTCACCGGTGAGGACCTGATAGATCGCCTCATATTGGGATTCTGGCGAATCCCCACCAACCTTCTGGGTAAGCCCATCGAGGGTAGCAATCAGGTTAGGCACCGACGGATCAAAAACGCTTTCCACCCGATATGCCCATTCACCTGCTCCACCGTGAGGCGCATAGGGAAAGTCCACATGACTCGCAACAGCGAAACGTGAGTTGGGATCAAACGCCAGCCATGCGGAGGCAATCTCAGGAATCTGATCGACCCAGTTCGTAATCAAGACTCCGGTGCTTCCGGTGATATCCAATAAGAAGACGATATCGGTACCGAATTTCGGCGCCAGGCTCCATCCAATGTCTTGCATCAGATTCACAGCCAGGCCAAGGTTGTGGTTAGGGCCTGTGTAGCTGGGCTCCATGAGTTCGTCCGGTGCCACATTCGTGTGGAAGTGGGAGACCGACGATCCCACGACAATCGGATTGGGTGCAAACATTTGCACATCACTTGAGGGGAATCCGCCCGTCAAGGGAATAGCGGCTGCCTCGGCCAGAACACTTGACCCAACCCAATGGAGATTAGGATCGTCGACCACCGCAGCCAGACGCTGGGCATCATCGGTCATGTCACTCAGGAGATCGGGGGTGGCCCCGTGGTGCTCCAGACTCAATGAGAAAGTATCATCAAGACCCGCGGCTTCAGCTCCAGTAGCTGGCGCCATACCATTTCCCAGATCTATGAAGCTCTTGAATCCAAGACCATGGGCTAATTCATGGAGTACCACTGTCACGAAGTCTATGTCGTCTCCTGGTGGAATACCATCTAGGCCGAAATACCAATTCAAACCTCCCAGACAGCCAACATTACCGTTCAGCGTACTACTGAAGGTAGCTGTGATGTCTTCGTCCGCTGGGTTCAAGTCTAACCCAGCTAGAGAATTGGCCAAAGCGGCTGGATACCATGTATTGGCAAGTGGTGATCCGATAAAATTCCTGAACACGCTCATTGGCCCAGCCTGGCCTAGGATCCCTTGAGTCGCTGCACAGGGCAATGGGTCAAACTGCGCCTCCACGAGTATCTCTACATCGCTATTGAGACAGCTGCCCCAAAGATGGGCTGCAAACTGAAAGGCATTGAAACGGGCTTGCCCTAAGGTTGTTGCTGGGTTGCCGCCTATAGGCGTATACGGGGTGGGGTCGTTGAATCCCTCCCCTGGCCCATCGTTGTTTACGACTGTGATTTCTGCCACAGCGAACGCGGAGTGACACATCCAATAGCTTGTCATGGCCGTCAGAATCGTCGTCAACAATGGTTTATAACCTAATTTCCTCTTATACATGATACCTTACTCCTTTTCCTGTGTTGAAGTGATGTTTGCATCGTGAGTCTGCTCTTCCGCATGATGGGAGGACTGACATTGCGTCGCGGCATGGCCGTCTTCATCGACCGAAGCCACGGTCGCGTTCTGGAAACGACCTTGGAGGCGAATCATCGTTCCCCCTCCTAACGAGGACTCCTCTGTCAGCCCTTTCGATGACGTACTCAACGAGTGTCCATCTGGGAGGTCTGTCAGGAGAGACGGGGCGTCGGCTGGGGGCGACGTGAACTCGCCGGTCACCGGATCTCGATAGACGGTCATGCCAGCTGCATGTCGGACCTTTTCGTGGGTCAATGCTTTACCCTCGCTCGAGGCCTTCTTGGAGGCTACTTCGCGTGATACTCGTTGATTCGTTGTCGCGGCATTCTCTGCCGATGAATCGAGTAGGTCACCTTTCTCAGCCTTGCTCGTAGGTGTGGCTACCTGGTTCTTCGGTGTTGTCTCAGCCTGACCTGAAACGGCTAGCAAAGCGGCAAGTAGAGACGTGGTCTGAACGACCGCTATTTTCCTTTTTGTTAGTATTTGTTTCTTTTGATACATGTTCTAGTCTCCGTTATTTCTAGATTTAGTTTTCAGATAAGTTTGTTGTATGTTGAACCTACAGCAGCATCATTTGAGCGCCTCCTTTCTTAGGTCTTCCTTTCTGTTCACTTCTTCATGCAGCCAGATGTTTATTAAGTCTCACATTGTATTTCGTGTACTTCGTGGGGGGGGACCCCCATGTTTGCTTAGGAAAGCTCGAAGTGTCCCCGTCCAACTTAGCTGTGTGTCTAGCTACTTGTTTTCTTCCGGGGAAAAGTACTTTTTTTGATTTTTGTGGAAAGGGTGTCAGAAGTTGGATCCGTGGAACGGAACGTTTCCAGTTCGTTAGCTGTACGACTGGTGAGCACCGGACACACAACGTCTAGCCCGCATTGATCACACTTTTCCTGCTACGGCCGCGAATCACCCCGCCAGGGTTGGCCAAAGCCTTGATCCTC
>JAVJHY010274623.1:0-21197 GCA_035593235.1 Phascolosoma agassizii | reverse complement strand
GACGCTGGTCGGCCCCAGCGGCTGCGGCAAATCCACGCTGCTGCGGGTCATCGCGGGCCTTGGCGATCGCAAGGATGACTCCTTGCTCGGCGCGGTGGCCGACCTGCTGTTAGCCGAGGGCTTCCAATTGCTCGGGCAGGCGGAGTTGGCCCCGGGTTTGTTCGCTGACGAGGGCGTGTTGGGCAGCCTGACTCCCGACGCCGAGCAATTGCGGGACATCGCCTTCGGTTGGCCCATTGCGAAGGCGATCGGCGACTTGGATGTGGGGCAAACTGTCGTGGTGCGTGGCTCTGCGGTGCTCGCCCTGGAGGCCGTGGAGGGCACCGATCAAGCCGTCGCGCGCGGCTGTGCTTTGGGAGAACCCGGGGCCAGCGTGGTCAAGGTGGCCAAGCCCACTCAAGACATGCGTTTCGACGTGCCGACCATCGGTCCGGCCACAGTGATCGCCATGGCCCAAGGCGGCGCCAAGGCGCTAGCCGTCGAAGCCGGAAAGACCGTGATGCTGGACCGGGCCGAGGTGTTGCGGCTGGCCGATCATCATGGAATTGCCCTGATTGGAATCTGCGAAGGCCGCCTGCCCGACCCGGGAGTCGTCACATGAGTGTAAGGATCGCCATCGTCGGTGTGGGTCACATGGGCCGCTTTCACGCCAAGAAGGCGAAGGAGCTGGCCGGCGTGGAGCTGGTCGGCGTCGTCGACCTGGATCCCGAAAGCCGGGAGAGTGCAGCCGCTGAACTCGAGACTCAGTCGGCTGCGGCACTCTCGGAGCTCCACGGTCTCGACGCAGTGGTCGTCGCAGTGCCGACAGTCGAGCACGCTGCCGTCGTGGCTGAGGCCTTGGATCGGGGCCTCGATGTGCTCGTTGAGAAGCCGATCGCGGCTACCCTCGACGAGGCCGAGAAGCTGCTGGCTCAGGCCCAGGAAAGTGGGCGCATCGTCCAGGTCGGACACCTGGAGTGGTTTAACGCGGCGATGCAGAAGGCCGCTGAACGCATCGATCGTCCGATCTTCGTCGAGTCTCACCGTCTGGGTCCCTTTCCCAATCGCGCCACGGATGTCGACGTGGTTCGCGACTTGATGATCCATGACCTGGATCTGATCCAGCGGGTCGTGGGCTCAGAACCCGAGCGCATCGAAGCCATTGGGGTTCCCGTGATCACCGAACGCGTGGATATCGCGAATGCACGCCTGACCTTTGCGAGCGGCTGCGTGGCGAACGTGACGGCCAGCCGTGTGTCGCCTCAGCCGATGCGAAAGGTCCGCTTCTTCCAGAGTGACGGCTACCTCTCCGTGGACCTGCTCGATCGAGAGGTGACCCTCGCCACCCGCGGCCCCGCAAAGAGCGACGGGCAGCGCCCCGTCGAGCTCGAACGATTGAGCATCGACCAGGGGGATGCACTCGAAGATCAATTGAAAGCGTTCTGCCGCGCGGTCAAGGAGCGCAGCGTACCTGCGGGCGCCGCCGACCAAGGGCTCGCTGCACTGCGTACCGCGCTCCGCGTCATCGAAGCGATGCCTCCGTTGAGCGCGAGCGGATGAGCCTCACCGACCTCGGGGGCTTTCGAACACCGGCTGCGCCGGCCAGGTGCCTTGCCCGCCGAGCCGCACTCCTGTTCGCATCCATCCAGAAGCTGGCCTGATGGCCACGGTGTTCGTCTGTGCAGGCGACGTTTCCGGCGAACAGCACGCGGCAGACTGGGTCGAGGCGGTTCGAGAACTGCGGCCCGAAACCCGCTTCATCGGGCTTGGCGGTCAGGCCATGGAGAAAGCCGGTGTCGAACTCGTGGTTCATCAGCATGAGATTGCCGTCGGCGGTTTGATCGAAGTGCTGGGGGATGTCGGCCGGATCTTCGGCGCCTGGAGGCGTCTTCGCCGAGTCCTCCGGGATAAACCGGATCTGGTCTTGCTGGTCGATTCCCCGGATTTCAACATCCCCTTAGCGCGCACGGCCAAGAAGCTGGGCCTACCGATCCTTTACTACGTCAGTCCCCAGGTCTGGGCATGGCGACGAGGGCGAATCGCCAAAATTGCGAACCGCGTTGATCAGATGGCGGTCATCTTTCCGTTCGAAGTCGACGTCTACGAAGGCACTGGGCTCCCGGTTCGATTCGTGGGGCACCCCATCCTCGACCAGCTGCGCCCGTTCCTCGAAGGTCGCAGTCGCGAGGCGTGTCGCAGTGAGCTGGGTTTCGGGGAGGAAGAACGCTGGATCACGTTGCTTCCCGGAAGCCGTCGTAACGAGGTGCGCGACTCCCTTCCGATGCAACTGGAGGTCGCCCGTGCCGTTCATGCCCTCGATCCCCGGGTCCAGTTCGCGATCGGAGTTGCGCCGAGCATCCCGAAAGACACCATCGAGGAACGCATTCGCCAAGCGGGGCTCCCCGCGTTGCTCCGGCTCGAGGTCATCGAAGGTCGAACCCACGAGTTGATTCGGGCCTCTGACGTCGCCCTGGCGAAGCCCGGAACCGTGACGGTGGAGATCGCGGTGCTCGGCACTCCGGTGGTGGTCGCGGCTCGCGCGCATCCACTCACCGCCTTTGTGATGCGTCGGTTGGTGTCGGTCCCCTCGTTCACGATGCCGAACCTGATCGCCGAGCAAGACGTCATTCCGGAGTTCCTTCAGGAGGAGGCCGAGCCGGAAGCGATCGCCAAGGCTCTCTTGAATCGTATCGACGGGCCGGAACGGGCCCAGCAGCTCGAGGCACTTGCCAGGGTCCGGGAGCGGCTCGGCCATGGCGGCGCGGCGAAGAAGGCAGCCGAAATGGCTGTGGAGATGATGGATGGGCCCGCTTCGTCATAGCGTCGCAGCGCTGACAGCGGTCGTGGGCCTGCCTGTGGCCTTGACGGCGGCGGCCCTGCGTCCCGTCTGGCGCCAGGGCCTTCTGGAACGACTGGGCTGGGTGTCTGCGACATCCGCTCAGCCCGGCGCACTCTGGGTTCACGCGGCGAGCGTGGGAGAGGTGCAAGCCGCACTGCGTCTGGTCGATCCGTTGGCCGCGGCCGGCCGGCCGGTCGTGCTCTCGACGAGCACATGGACAGGCCGGGAGGTGGCACGAACGGCTCGGACCAATCTGTGCGTGACCCTCGCTCCTCTGGACCATCCCTGGTCGATCGCCAAAGCTCTGGGCCGCGTCCAGCCGGTTGGCCTGGTTCTGATTGAGACCGAGCTCTGGCCTAGCTGGATCGCGGCGGTATCCCGGCGGGGGCTTCCCGTGGTGATCGCTTCGGGGCGCCTTTCGGATCGCAGCTTCCAAAACTACGTGAGACTGAAGAGGTGGCTTGCACCTACGCTGTCGCGAATCACCGCCGTGGGCGCACGAAGCGCCGAAGATGCCGAGCGTTTCGTCGAGCTCGGAGTCGAGGCCGCTCGCGTCGAAGTCACCGGTGATCTCAAGCTCGAGCCCCGAAGCGGCGAGGGCAATGCGCCGCCGGATCTCCGAAGTGCCTTGAGCGGGGCTGACTACTGGGTGGCTGGGAGCACGCATCCCGGCGAAGAGTGTGTGGCCTTCGCGGCAAACCAGCGGCTTCGAAAGCAGGGGCATTCGGCCGTTCTCGTGGTGGCACCCCGCCATCCGCAGAAGTGGGAAGCGGCGGCCGAGGCCCTGCGCGCGGCCGGTGCGACCGTGGCGCTTCGCAGCGAGCTCCCGGGTCGGCCGCTCGTCGATGGTGAGGTGTTGCTCTTGGATAGCCTTGGTGAGTTGGCGTCGCTGTATGCGGGCTCTCGCGTCGCCTTCGTTGGAGGGACCCTGCAGCCCATTGGTGGGCACAACTTGTTGGAACCGCTTCAAGCCGGCGCGCCGGTACTCTTTGGTCCCCACACCGGTAATGTGCGGAGCCACGTTGCGCTGCTGACGGAGACGGAGGCGGGGCGCGTCATCGCAGGGGAGGAAGGGTTGTCCGCTGGGCTGGTGCATTGGTTTGGCGAACCGGTGCTGCGCCAGGCCGCGGTGCAACGCGGTCTTGCCGCGTTGAATGACCACCGAGGGGCGAAGGACCGTACCCTTGCCCTCCTGGAAAGAGTCGGTCTCCACGGGTCCGAGAGCGAGATCGGAGCCGGATCGTGAAACGTCCGGGTTGGTTCGATCAGAACCGCGGCGAACCTCCGTACTGGAGTGGGCCTTTGCTGACCGCACTCAGCCATGGGTACGGTCTCGGGGCGGCTGCTCACCGACGCCTCTACCACTCGGGATGGCGATCCCCTAGACGTCTGGGCTGCAAGGTGATCTCGGTCGGCAACCTGGTTTCGGGCGGCGCCGGGAAGACACCGACGGCGGCCTGGGTGGCGGCTGCCCTCCGTCGTCGAGGTCATCGTGTGGTGCTGGCCAGCCGCGGCTATGGGGGCGACAACCGCGAGTCCGTGCGTGTGGTTTCCGACGGCCGTTTCGTTCGTTCCGGCGTCGAAGGTGCGGGCGAAGAGGCAGTCCTGCTTGCGGCCCTCGCGCCGGGGGTGCCAGTGTTGGTGGGCCCACGCCGGGACCTGGTGGGCCAGCGCGCGGTCGCGGCCTTTGACGCCCATATCCTCGTGTTGGATGACGGCTTCCAACATCACCGGGTGGCAAAAGACCTCGATCTGGTGACGGTGCATGGGGCAGGGGGCTTTGGTAATGGCCATCTGCTGCCGCGGGGCCCGTTGCGGGAATCACCCTCGGCACTGGTCCATGCCGACGGGATCGGCGTCGTAGACGGCCCCCTCTCTGCAGAGGACGAGGCCATGCTGGTGGCCCATGCGCCCCGGGCTCGACGCTTCCAAGTCGAGCGTCCCGTGGGCGGCACGCGAGCCCTGGAGGGCGGAGCGCTGGAGCCCGCTTCTGACCTCGACGGAAAGGAGGTAGGGCTGGTGTCCGGGATTGCGCGCCCGGCGTCCTTCCGCGAGACCGTGGAAGCCATGGGAGTTCGGGTGATCGCCGAGCGATCGTTTCCCGATCACTACGTCTACCGGAAGAAGGACTTTCGGGATCTTTCCGAGCAGGCACCGGTCTGGCTCACGACGGAAAAGGACGCGGGAAAGATTCTTCCCCGCTGGGTCCGTGGCTCCCGACTGCGGGTCGTGGCGCTGAAGACCGAGGTCGAGGAGGGCGAGGCCTTTCTAGATTGGATCGAGGATCGCCTGCGCGCAAAGGCCTTGGGTCGGAATGTGGCGCTTCCCCCGGCCGGCCGGCCTCCGCGAGGGGCTCGGGACCTTCCGCGTTAGGAGAAGCGGAAGGCGGCGATGCGAGGTGAACGGCGGTCGCTCTTGCTTTGTCGCTGCGAGTCAGCCGAAGCCATCATGACCGACCCGTTGACGGCGTGCGGTAACCCAGAGCGTGCACCGCTACTTTGCGCATCTCGCGATCCACGCGGCGCAGCAGGGCACGCCGCAGGGCGCGGTCCTCCCCGCAGTACGCGCCAAAGAAACTGGCGACACCGCGGGCTCCGACTTCGGACAAGCGCCCGCGTTTTACCAAGGAGCGGAAGAGACGCATGATTTGCGCCATGCGTTCGCCTGGCGTGAGCCCCGGCGTGACGCGGGTTCGATCGAGGTCGATCACGAAGACCTCAGGGGCTTCGGCCAGTCGGCGCACTAGCAAGTTCTTGATATGCAAGTCTGCGTGTCGGCCGCCGGCGTCATGGAAGGTCCGAACAGCGCGGCCGGCCGCGCGAATCACCGCGAGTCGCTCCGCTGATTCCATCTTCTGATCGAGAAATCCGAGGCCGTCCACCGCACCGCGCAGGTAGACTGTGGCGACGACGGGGGCCCAAAAGGGGCCGAGGATCTGCTCGCCCATGACCCCCACGGCTTCTGGAACCGGCGCTCCAGCGCTGCGCAGCGCGGTGGTAACCCGCAGCTCCTCGAGAGCACGCCCCAAGCCGAGGTAGGCCCGTCCGAGGATCGGGCCGAGCAGGCCACCGTGTAGGCAGCGTCGCAGAACGAGTTCCTCGCCGCGGTCCGGAAGTTTCACGACCTGGATCGGAGCCCGGCCCTCGGAGCTCGCGGCCTCGGCGCTCGGCGCGGCAAGCACCTGGGCGAGGGAGTCGGGAAGCCCTAGAGCAGCAGCGGATTTAGCCCAGGTTTCGCGGACGATGAGGCGGTTGCGGCGTCCAGGGACGTCACGGCATCCGGGCGGAAGCTGAGGCATGGCGGGGCCGATCAGATCTCGGCGCTACGGGCGCGGTAGAGCAGGAACGCCGCGACACCCGCGAATACCAGGTTCGGGAGCCAGAGAGAGACGGCCGCCGGAGCGATCGCTTCCTCCGCGAGGTACTCGCCGGCCGACAGCAAGGTGTAGTACGAGAAGACCAACGCCACACAGATCAAGACGCCCCAAGAACGGGCGCCGCGCGAGCGTTGGAGACCAAGCGGAACGCCGATCAACGCGAACAGGATTGGAGCGACGGGAAGAGCGAGGCGGCGATGCAACTGGATCTCGTAGCGGTCGCGCGTCTTGACTCGGACATTCTTGGGCGCTTTTCCGGTCTCGTCGAACACGACGAGGACATCGCTGATCTCGGCGTTCGTCATCTCTCGGGGACGGATGCGATCACTGCCGCCTAACATGCCGCTCAAGTCGAAGGAGTATTCGAACTCTGAGAAGTTGATGCGCTGGTAGCGGTTGTCCGCAGCCTCGGCTCCCTCGAAGTGAATGTCGCCTTCGAAGAGCATGATGCGGGCCAAGGCCTTTTCCTTTTCGAAGACGAACTTTCCGTGATTGGCGACCACGGTGAAGGGGTTGGTCTCATCGGTTCGATCCGAGATCAACACCCCTTCGAGTCGATTGTCGTCACCGCGGCTGTCGACGAAGAGGAGCCGGCTTCCGGTCTTGTTGAGTTCGTTGAAAGCGCCCGCCTCGATGATGCCGCCGCGGGACGCGACATCTCCGAGGAAACCGCGCAGGTCCCTACGGGCTTCCGGCTCGACCCTGGTCAGCAGGATGCCCGTCGAGATCGCCACCACGACCCCGATCAGCGCGACCGGTGTTACCAATTGACCGATGCTGAGCCCGAGGGTGCGCATCGCCGTGATCTCAGAATCGGAAGACATGCGCCCGATCGCGACCAGGATGCCGAACAGGAAGGCCACGGGGATCGCGTAGGCCGCCAGCATGCCGAGCAGGTACACCAGCAGCTGCAGGGTATCCATCAGGCCGATCCCGATCCCCGCCATATCGTTCAGTTCGCGCAGGATGCGCTGGGAGAGCATGATCGAACCGACGGCGAGTAGGCCAATGGCGGCATACTGTCCCAGCTCGCGGAGGACGTAGAGGGACAAGGTGCGCGGGATCTGCATGGGCGAGTATCCTACTAACCGCAGTTCCCCCCCGCGAGGCTCGCCATTCATACCTGTACGAATGCCCTGGGGGCAAAACAACCGGCGCACAGGATCCTGATTGTTCGTCTCGGCGCCGTCGGAGACGTCGTCCGGACCCTGCCCGCCGCGTCGGCCCTCCGGGAGGGATATCCGGACGCCCATCTCGCATGGTTGGTGGAGCCCCCAGCCCAAAGCCTTCTCGAGGGCCTTCCCTGGCTGGATGAGGTCCGGGTCTTTCCCCGTCCAGTGCTGCGCTCGGCCCTGACCGGCGGGCGGATTTTTCGGGCGGCTTCTGTCGGGCGGCGCTTCGTCCAGGAGCTCCAGGCGGCGCGCTACGACCTCGTGGTCGACTTCCACTCCATCCTCAAGAGTGGCGCTCTGGCCAAGCTGAGCGGGGCTCCCCGCAGGGTCGCCTACGGCCCTCCTTTCGCCCGAGAGGGCGCACACCGCTTTGCGACGGAACAGGCGCTCCTTCACCCGCCCAAGCAGAGCCGTTTCCAGCGCAACGAGGCGCTGGTCCGGTACCTCGGCGTCGAGTCTCCTCCCCACGCTCAGCCGCTAACGGTCTCGGCAGAGCAACTGGAGGAAGCCCGAGCGGCCCTCGGCCCCGGGCCTTCGCCGATCGCGATCCATCCCGGAACCAGCGACGAGACCGCTCACAAGCGCTGGACGGTCGAGGGCTACGCGGCTGTAGCCGGGGCCCTCGCCGAACAAGGGCTCCCTTCCGTCGTCACTGCCGGTCCGGCCCAGGACGATCGGGCCTTTGCCGAAGCCATCGTCGAGGCCTCGGGGGGAGCGGCTCGTCGAGCGCCGCCGACACCCTCCCTGCTCGAGCTGGCCGCATTGTTCCGAGCGTGTCGGCTCTACCTAGGCGGAGATACCGGACCGCTTCATGTGGCGTCCCTGGTCGGGACACCTGTCGTGCAGTTGATCGGGCCTACGGACCCTGTCGAGAATCAGCCGTTCTCAGGGACGCTCTCGAAAACGGTCCGGGTCCAGATCGGCTGCAATCCCTGTCGCCGCGGCTGCGCCGCAGCGTCTTGCATGAGGGCCATTACCCCCAATTCAGTCATCCATGCCATTCGCGGACTTCTGGCGACAGGTGGGTTGGTCGGGTAGTTTTCGCCGGCCGTAACCCATGAGCAATACTCAGGAAATCCTCGTCCGGGGCCCGAACTGGACCGGCGACTGGATCATGGCGACGCCCGGCTTTCGAGCCCTGCGCGCGGGCTATCCAGAGGCGCGGATCACACTTCAGGTGCGGCCCGGGCTGGAGCCCCTTGCCGACGGCTCACCGTGGTTCGATGACGTGGTCTTGGTGCCCTCCTACGGCAAAGGCTTCGGCAGCCTGCTCGTGGACGCCCGGTCCCTACGCCAGACTCGTTTCGATCTGGGCGTGTGCCTCCCCGATTCCTTTGCGGCGGCCCTGTTGATGCGGCTCGGTGGAGTGAAACGCATCGTCGGCTACCGCCGGAACTGGCGACTGGCACTGCTGAGCCAAGCCGTCCCCCTGCCGACGAATCCCGGCGGAGGCCGGCTGATGCTGGCCAGGGAGCTTCATGTCCTTGGTCTCGTCGAAGCACTCGGCTGCAGTCGGCAGGGCACGCAGTTGGAGCTGTTCGCCACCGAGAAGGAAGAGGCTGAGGTCGCCGCAGCGCGGAAGACCGCCGGACTCACGGTCACTCGGCCCTACGCGGTGCTGGCCCCTGGTGCCTCTTACGGTTCGTCCAAGTGTTGGTCGACCACGTCATTTGCCGCTGTGGGGGACCGACTCGCGGAGGCCGGCGCCGATGTGATCGTGATCGGCACGCCGGCAGAAAAGCCGCTGACTGCTGCGGTGACCGGCGCCATGTCGCGACCCGGCGTCGATCTGGCCGGGCGGCTCTCCTTGGGGGCGTTGAAGCCTCTGCTGCGGGACGCGCGGCTCCTGGTCTGCAATGATGCGGGGGCGCGCCGTGTGGGGGTGGCCTTTGGGGTGCCATGCGTCGTCCTTCTAGGCTCCACGGCGCTCGAGAAGACCGACCTCAATCTCGATCAGGTCAAGGTGCTTATGGCCGACGTGGATTGTCGGCCTTGTTATCAACGGGAGTGTCCCATCGACCATCGTTGCATGAATCGAATTCCGCCGGAGATCGTGGCGGACCAGTCGCTGCCCGCCCTCGCAGAGCGTGAAGCCTTGCAATGGCAGGGAGCCACGCTCTTGGTTCGAGACGGGGCTCTGGTAGGAAACACAGAATGACCGACCTCTCTATCGTCATCGTCACCTGGAACGCGAAAGATGTGCTGCTCGATGCCCTCGAGTCGATCGAGCGGGAGATCTTGCCTCGGCGTGACGAGGGGCGCATCGAGGTCGAGACTCTGGTCGTTGACAACGGCTCCGTGGATGGAAGTGTCGAGGCCGTGCGCGAGCGTTTCGACTGGGCCGAGGTGATTGCGCTCCCCGACAACATTGGGTTTTCTGCGGGCAACAATGTCGGCTTGCGGCGCGCCAAAGGCCGGCACTCCGTGCTCTTGAATAGCGACACGGTCGTCCTGCCTGACGCTCTCGAGAAGTGTGTGCGCTATCTGGATGCGAATCCAGAGGTGGGCGTCGTCGGACCGCAGTTGTTGAATCCCGATGGATCCAAGCAAAACTGCATCCACAATTATCCCAATTGGGCGACGGAGTTGATTCCAAAGGGCCTCCTCGAAAAGGCCTTTCCGGCTCGTTTTCCCTCGAAGCGATACGAGCACCCGGCGCCTATTCCGGTCGAGGCGGTGCTAGGCGCCTGTCTCTTCGTGAGGCAAGAAGTCCTTGAGCAAGTCGGCCTCATGCCCGAGGACTACTTCTTCTTCCTCGAAGAGACGGATTGGTGCTTTCGAATCGCTGAGGCGGGCTGGAAGATCTTCCACGTTCCCGACGCTCACGTGATCCATATCTTTGGCGCTAGCACCAAGAAGAAGATGCCGACCGACACGCGGATCGAGTTCCATCGCTCCCTCTATCATTTTTTCGAGAAGAACCGCGGGGGAGGTTACGCCTTCGGGATCAAAGCGCTGCGGATCTTGAAGTCGGTCTTGTACGTGTTGACCCGGGCGCCGGCGGCCCTGTTGGGCGGCAAGGCCCGGGAGCGCTGGAACAACGATTGGATCGTACTCCGCTGGCATCTGCGGGGCCGTCCGGACAACGAGGGCCTGCGTCGCACGCGACCTGCCCAAGCGAAGGAAGAGGGGGGGGCGTCGTGAAGGTTCTCGTGACGGGCGGGGCCGGTTTTGTCGGCTCCCATCTCGTGGATGCCTTGATCGGTGCCGGGCACCAGGTGCGCGTCCTCGACAACCTGGATCCCCAGGTTCACGGTGAGAACGCCGCTCGCCCGGAGCATCTTCACAAGGAGGCGGATCTCCAGTTGGGTGATGTTCGCGATCGCAAGGCGGTCGCCAAGGCGCTGGACGACGTCGAGGTGGTGTTCCACGAGGCAGCCGCGGTAGGCGTTGGGCAATCCATGTACGAAATGGAGCACTACGTCTCCGTCAACTCGGTGGGCGCCGCGGTCCTGCTGGAAGAGATCGTCGCCCGTAAAGATCGCATCCAAAAGATGGTCGTGGCTTCCTCGATGTCGATTTACGGTGAGGGCGCCTATCAGGCTCCGGACGGCGAGATGCTCTTTCCGGGGCTGCGTTCCGAGGAAGATCTGGCCGCCCAGCGCTTCGAACTTTTCGATGCGGAGAGGCGGGAGCTGTCGGCGCAGCCGACACCCGAAGATAAACCGCTGGTGCCGACTTCGATCTATGCCATTACCAAGCGCGACCACGAAGAGATGTTTCTCGCCGTGGGCGCTGCCTATGACATCCCGGCGGTGGCACTCCGCTACTTCAATATCTACGGCCCGCGCCAATCCCTGAACAATCCCTACACCGGCGTGATGGCGATCTTCTCCTCCCGAATCTTGAATCGGCATCGTCCGATGATCTTCGAGGACGGGCTTCAGAGCCGAGACTTCGTGCATGTTTCGGACATCGTTCAGGCGAACCTGCTGGCGATGGAGAAGGATCAGGCGAACGGCCAGGTCTTTAACGTGGGAACCGGGCGCTCGACGTCGGTGCTACGTATTGCCGAATTGCTCGCGGAGCAGCTCGATTTCCCCGAGTCGGCGGATGTTGTCGGAAAGTTCCGAGCCGGCGATATTCGGCACTGCTTCTCCAACATCGACCGAATCCGACGAGACTTGGGCTACGAGCCGAAGATGAGTCTGGAAGACGGAATGCGGGATCTGTTGGCCTGGATCCGCCACCAGAACCCAGACGACAAGGTCGAGGAGGCCGCCAAGGAGCTCGAAGCGCGAGGGCTCACCCGCTGATGCCCCGCGTCGACCAACGAAAGCTGGAGCGAGTCCTGCGAGGCTTCGCAAATGTCGAGCTGCTCGTGGTCGGCGACATGATGCTCGACGAGTATCTCTGGGGCGATGTGGATCGCATCAGTCCGGAGGCGCCGGTGCCGGTCGTGCATGTGACCCGGGAGTCGATGGCGCTAGGTGGTGCGGGAAACGTCGTGCGCAACGCCGTTGCGATGGGTGCCAGTTGCCGCTTCTGCGGCGTCGTCGGCAACGATGCATGTGGCGATCAGATCGTCGATCTTCTCAAGGCCCTCGGTGTGGATGTAGCCGGGCTGGTGCGGGTCGACGATCGGCCCACCACCCGAAAGACCCGCATCGAAGCCCGCTCCCAGCAGATGCTCCGCTTCGATCGCGAGACCGACGACCCGATATCTTCCGCCGCTGCTCGCGAGCTGCTTGCCGCGGTGGGCGCGGCGATTCCCGGCAGCGATGGAATGATCCTCGAGGATTACGGCAAGGGCGTTCTCCTGAAGAACGTGCTTCGCGGGGTCATGCGGCAGGCTCGCGAGGCCAACCTGCCTGTTACCGTCGATCCGAAGGATCAGGTTGCCCTCTTTAAGGGCGCCGATCTCGTGAAGCCGAACCAGCGCGAAGTCGAATCGCTGACCGGGGTGCGAATTCGCTGTCGGGAGGATCTAGTCCGGGCCGTGGCGCGACTGCGCCGAAGTCTCGGTGGTTCCGATGTGATCGTGACGCGAGGCGGGGAGGGCATGACGATTTTCCAGGGAGACGATGAGCCTCTTGACGTCCCGATCGCTCACAATGAGGTCTATGACGTCCAGGGCGCCGGCGATACTTCGATCGCCGCTCTGACCCTGGCCCGTCTGGCCGGAGCCACATTGCACGAGGCCGCGATTCTGGCGAACGCCGCGGCCGGAGTGGTCGTTGGCAAGCTCGGTACCGCGACCGCGACGCCAGATGAAATTCGTGAGCTCTTGCCCGCCGCTGCCGAGGCGGCTCGGGCGAAGGGGACCCGCCGATGATCCGGAGCATGACCGGCTACGGAGGCCGCGATGTCGACGCGGAGGGCGTGGCGCTCTCCGTGGAGATGCGCACCGTCAACCACCGACACCTGGATGTGTCGATTCGACTTCCGCGTCTGTTGTCCTCTCTCGAGGCTCCGTTGAAGAAGGCGCTGCAGGGGCGCTTCGGCCGGGGCAAAGTCGATGTCACGGTTGCATTTGCCGCCAACTCGGCCGGCCGCGCCCGTCTCGAGTTCGACCGCGAACTCGTGGAGCAGTATCGCCGTTTCGCTGGAGAACTCGCCGGTTCTTCCGAGCCGGCGGATCTTCCGATCGACAAGCTGATCGGGCTCCCGGGCGTCTCGCGGCTAGTGGAGGAGGAAATCTCCGTCGAGGCGCTAGCTTCGGATGTGGAAGCGGCTGTGGATGGCGCTGCTGTCGACGTCTGCGCCATGCGGATTCGCGAAGGCGAGGCCCTGGAGAGAGATCTTCAGAGCCGCCTGGATTCGGTCGTGGATCTGGTGAGCGGCCTCGAGGAGCGAGCCGGAGATGTCTCGATCGCCGCCCGGGCCAGGTTGCGCAAGCGGGCGGAGCAACTTGCTGAAGAGACCGGCCTGATGGACGAGGCCCGTCTCCATCAAGAGGTGGTGGTGGCCGCGGACCGTTCGGACATCAGCGAAGAGCTCGTCCGGCTGCGTAGCCATGTCGATCAGTTCCGCGAAGTGTTGGCGGTGGAAGAAGCCGAGCCCTGCGGCCGCCGTCTGGACTTCCTGCTTCAGGAAATGATGCGTGAGGCAAACACCGTCGGCTCCAAGGCCGGTGACGCGCCGCTCGCGCACCTGGTCGTCGATCTAAAGACCGGCCTCGAACAGATACGCGAGCAGGCCCAAAACGTTGAGTGACGAGCGCGGCCCGCACCTGCTGAACATCGGGTATGGCAACCTGGTGCTCGCGGCGCGGGTGGTCGCGATCGTGTCGCCCACTAGTGCTCCGATGCGACGTCTCCGGGATGAAGCAGCTCAACGCGGCAAGCTACTCGATGCCACCGAAGGTCGTCGCACTCGCTCCATCCTCGTGACGGATAGCGATCAGGTGATCCTGTCCGCGGTCAATCCCGAAACCATCGCGGCTCGCTTGAACGCCGAGGGAGAGGCCGAGTGACCGTTCGTCGTGGGATCCCCTTCGTGATCTCCGCTCCTTCGGGTACTGGCAAGACGACGGTCTGTCGGGCCGTCGTCGAACGAGATCCGGAGATCGATTTCTCGATCTCCCACACGACCCGCCCGAAGCGCCCCGCCGAAGCAGAGGGGGTCCACTACCACTTCGTGGCGGCAGAGGTCTTCGCGGAACAGATCGCCGCGGACGGGTTCGTAGAGCACGCGGAATATGCGGGCAACCAGTACGGGACGAGCTGGCAGGCGATCGACGGGCCGCTAGCGGAGGGTCGCGACCTCCTGCTCGAAGTCGAGGTGCAAGGGGCAAGGCAGCTTCGCGATCGACGAGACGACGCACGCCTGGTCTTCCTCTTGCCGCCTTCCTGGGATGAACTCGAGCGGCGCTTGAGGGGGCGGGGGACCGACAGTGCCGAAGCCATCGCCAAACGCCTGGACACCGCCGTGATCGAGCTGGCCGCGGTGCATCAGTTCGACTATGCACTCGTCAACGAGGAGGTCGAGACCACCATCGAAGCGGTGCTCGACATCGTGCGGGCAGAACGCTCCGGGGATACACAGGCGATCCGGGCCCGCCACGGGCGCGAGGTGGTGCTTCCCAAGTTGAGCGGCGCGCTTCCGATTCCCGGCGTTCCGTCGCCGCGGTAGCTCCCTTCTCGGATCCGCTTCAACGCGAGGGCGGAGGGAGATTGGCGTTAGCTCTGTCTGCCTCCGGGGGGTATCCTCCTGCAAGGTTCCGTCACTAAAGCGTTTTTCGGTCCATGCTTCGATTCAACGACATCGCCGACCAGGTCCTGGAGTACGACCCGGACTGCAATATGGAGCTACTCCAGAGTGCCTACGTGTTCTCCGCGAAGGTTCACGAAGGACAGGAGCGCCTATCCGGCGAGCCGTACCTGATCCACCCGCTCGAGGTGGCGGGCATCCTCGTCGACATGCGCCTCGACGACGTATCGATCGCTGCGGGTCTGCTTCATGACACGGTGGAAGACACCCTGGCCAGTCTGGAAGAGATCGACCGCCTGTTCGGAAAGGAAGTGGCCTTCCTGGTCGAGGGGCTCACGAAGATCTCGAAGGTCCAGTTCCGTTCGGCCAGAGCTCGCCAGGCTGAGAACTTCCGCAAGATGCTCGTCGCGATGTCGAAGGACATTCGCATCCTGTTGATCAAGCTCGCCGATCGCATTCACAACATGCGCACTCTGGGCTTCATGGAGCAGAGCAAGGCTCAGGCGATTGCCCAAGAAACCCTCGACATCTACGTGCCGCTCGCGTCGCGCCTCGGCATCAACTGGATGCGCAGCGAACTCGAAGACCTCGCCTTTCGGACCCTGCATCCCGAGACGTCGAGCGAGCTGGAAGGGATGCTGCGGGGTCGGCATGTCGAGCGGGATCGCTACATCGACGAAGTGAAGAGTATCGTGACGGCCAGGCTCGAAGAAGCGGGTCTCACCGGTGAGGTGCTCGGCCGCCTGAAAGATCTCGCTTCGATCCACGCCAAGATGGTCAAGCAGGGCGTGAGTCTGGACCAGATCTACGACGTGATCGCCTTCCGCCTCGTCATGGAGGGCGAGGCTGAGCAGGTCTACGCTGCCCTCGGCGTCATGCACTCCACATGGCCCCCGGTGCCCGGCCGATTCAAGGATTACGTTGCACTCCCCAAGCCCAATGGATACAAGTCGCTCCACACGACGGTGATCGGCCCCTACGGCGAGCGGATGGAGCTGCAGATCCGCACGGTGGAGATGAACCTCCATGCCGAGCTCGGGATTGCTGCCCACTGGCGCTATAAGGACTCGGGCGGGGAGAAGACGGACGACGATGAGCAGTTCAATTGGCTGCGTCAGCTGCTGGAACGCCAGCGCGAAGTGGACGACCCCCACGAGTTCCTCGACGCGGTCAAAGTCGATCTCTTCCCAGGCGAAGTGTTCGTGTTCACGCCGGGTGGCGACGTGCTGAACCTGCCTCGGGGTTCCACGGCCCTGGATTTCGCCTTCGGCGTCCACAGCGAGGTGGGTGAGCATTGTGCCGGGGCGCGGGTCAACGGGACCCAGCGACCGCTGTCCCATGTGCTCGAGAGTGGGGACACGGTCGAGGTGGTCACCAACCCCAACCAGGTCCCCAAGAAGGACTGGCTGGATTTCGTCGCCTCCGGCAAGGCCAAGACGCGTATTCGCCACGCCGTGCGCTTGGCTGAGAACGAACGCAGTCGCGAGCTCGGACGCGGCATTCTCGATCGCGAACTGCGGCGGGGCGGTCTTTCCCTGGCACGAACCCAGGAAGCCGGCGAGCTCGAGACGGTGGCTGTCAAGCTGGTCAAGGGGGGTCTCGAGGAGCTATTCGCGGCCGTGGGCTACGGCCGTGTCTCGCCCCGAAACGTTCTCGAAGCCCTGCGCCCGGATCTAGCCACGCCAGAGGTGCCGTCGAAACCGCCGGCCCGGCGTCTGCGCAACCTCTTCCGACGGGATCGTCCGGCCGGGACCTCCGGCATTCGGGTGGACGGTCATGGCGATGTGTTGGTTCGCTTCGGGCAATGCTGTGCGCCGCTCCCTGGCGACGAGATCATGGGTTTCGTGACCCGTGGGCGCGGCGTCACCGTGCATTCGCGGGATTGCCGGATCGCTTTCGAACTCGACAAAGACCGCTGCATCGAGGTGGATTGGGAGACCGAGTCGGATGTGAAGCGCCGGATCCGGATTCGCGTCACCTCGAGAGACGCGCCGGGCCTGCTCGCAGAAATTACCAATACCATCTCGGCAGCTGGCGTGAACATCGGTTCGGCCCGCATCGACACCCACGATGACAACACCGCGATCCAGACCTTTGATCTCTGGGTGGCCGATGCCCGAAGCTTGAAAGCCACGATGAAGGACATCCAAAAGGTCAAAGGTGTCCTGTCCGTCGAGCGGATCCGCGCGTGAGTCGCGAAGTCAACGGGAACGAAACGCTCAGCGCCTGCATCATCGCGTGCAACGAGGAGCGTGATCTACCGCGGTGTCTGGCCTCTGCGGCCTTTGCGGATCAGATCGTTGTGGTCGTTGACTCTCGGAGCCAGGACGAAACGGAACAACTCGCTCGGGAAGCCGGCGCCTTGGTGGAAGTTCGGACCTACGACGGAAATATCGAACAGAAGAACTTCGCCCTCGATCTTTGCACGGGCGATTGGATTCTTGCCCTGGATGCGGACGAAGCCGTCAGTGACGACCTGGCTACGGAGATTCGAGCCTTTCTCGGGAACCCCCGATCCGTCGATGGCATGGAGATCAATCGCGTCACTTGGCATCTGGGTCGCTGGATTCGCCACGGGGAGTTCTATCCCGACTGGCAACTCCGGGTGTTTCGACGGGGAGCCAAGTGGGAGGGCACCAACCCCCACGGTCGTGTCCAGCTGGGGACCGGGGCCAGGGTCGAACGCCTGGCCCAAGAGGCCTATCACTGGAGCTACCGCGATCTGGCGGATCAGATCGACCGCATTCAGGACTTCAGCTCGATCCAGGCCCGGGTGAATCACGGTCGCGGCCGGGCGAATGCATTGCGGGACATGATCCTGCGACCCCCTGCGCGCTTTCTTCGGGCTTACTTCTTGAAGCAAGGGTTTCGGGATGGAGTGCCGGGCTTCGTGATCGCAGCCGCCACCGCGTTCCATGTGTTCCTCAAGTACGCCAAGCAGTGGGAGATCGCCGAGCTCGGAGAGACCACCGAGAACGCGGCGGGCAAGGCGCGCCGGGTCTGAATCGTGACGGCGTTTTCTCTAGGCCCGGTTTTGGAAATGTTCTGTGGGGTTGGTCCACCGAGACCGACCGGCCCTTATTCTGGAATTCTGAGACAGGCCTTATGCCCTGCGGTCAGCGCAGCGGCGAGTCCACGGGCTTCGCGCTAGCAATGCGAATCTTGCAGCTGACCAGCGACTGGAAGTGGACCGGCCCGGCGGAGCCGATGCTCCAGCTTGCTCTCGGTCAACGCCGAAGTGGTCACGAACTCTGGCTCGGTTGCCCGACAGCGCCGCCTAGCGCAGATCGTTCCGTCGCTGAAGAGGCCATGACCCTCGATCTTCCGCCTGGCTTCGACGTTCCGGTCGGTCGCGGCGTTCGGCCGCTGGGAGATCGTGATGTCGTGCGCCGGCTGTCGGATTTTGTCGCCAAGCAACGCATCGACATCATCCATACCTGGCACACCCGCGATCATGTGCTCGCTCTGCGAGCGGCCGGGCGTCCAGGCCGCGCGGGTCGACCTGCCGTGGTACGCAGCTATCGCCTGGCGGAAGCCATCGCGGACCGTCCCTGGAACCGCTGGCTCTTCGGAAGCCGAACCGATGGTCTCTTGTGTGTCTCCCCCGAAACCGCGCGAAAAAATCAGGCCCTACGAGGCGGCCGGCCAATCCGCGGTGCCTTCGGCGCGATTGACGCGGAACGGTTCCATCCGGCCCCACCGGATCTCGCCTTGCGGGCCGACTTGGGAATTCCCGCTGGGGCCCTCGTCGTGGGGATTGTCGCCCGTGCTCAGCCTCACCGGCGTTTCGATTTGCTCTTGGAGGCCGCAGCGCATCTGGCGGCCCGCCATCCCGACTTCCATCTGTTGATCGTGGGGCGCGGGACGCGACGTCAGGAGCTCGTCGAGGAACCGGCACAAGCGATGGGTCTCGGCGATCGCGTCCACATCGCGGGATACCGTCGCGGGGACTACGCCGAGGTCATCCGCTGCATCGACCTCTTTACATTCCTGGTGCCCGGCAGTGACGGGACCTGTCGAGCCTTGCTCGAGGCCGCCGCCTGCGGGATTCCGGCCGTGGTGACCCGCCGCGGAGCGCTGCCTGAGATCGTTCTCGACGGTCAGACCGGGATTCTCGTCGACGAGAATGTGGCCGAACTTGCCGCAGCGTGGGAGCGGATTCTCCGAGACCCCGGTTTTCGTCGGGAGCTCGGAAACCAAGCTCGAAAGGAAGCTGTCGAGCGCTTTACGGCTGAGCGCCTGGCTGACGATGTCGAGGCCCTGTACCAGGAAGCTCGCCCTTGAAGGGCGAGCTCTTCGTCCCCGGTCGGCTTTGCCTCTTCGGAGAGCATTCCGATTGGGCGGCAGGGTACCAGGCTTCCCATCCGGTCATCGCCAATGGGGCGTGTCTGGTCGCGGGCACCGACCAAGGCCTGCGCGCCAGCGCGGAACCGATTCCGGGTCATCTCGAACTCTCCACCGTCTTGCCCCACGGCGAGGAAATCGGCCCCGCTCGCATCGGCTCGAACCTCCAAGAATTGGATGCGGCAGCCAAGGACGCGGATTTCTTCAGCTACATCTGCGGAGTCGCCGCCGAAGCGAGTGCGACCTACGGCGTAGGAGGCCTGCGACTTCGGGTTCGATCGGATCTCCCGGTTCGCAAAGGGCTCTCCTCGTCTGCGGCAATCTGCGTGTTAGTGGCGCGGGCCTTCTCCGAAGCCTACGACCTGGGCCTCGACGTTCGCCAAGAGATGGAGCTGGCCTACCGGGGCGAGCGGCGCACAGGCTCCGAGTGTGGCCGCATGGATCAGATCTGCGCCTATGGCCGGCGAGTGACGCGCCTCGACTTCGAAGCCGACTCCCTCGATGTCGAGGAAGTGACGCCAGGTGGTGTCTTTCATCTTTTGATCGTCGACCTACGGCGCGGCAAGGACACACGCCGCATTCTCGCCGATTTGAATGCGTGTTTCCCCGACGCACTTGGCGCTGTCGCCGCCCGGGTGCGGGCTGCTCTCGGTGAGGAGAACCTGGAGCGCGTCGCGCGGGCCCAGCAGGCGCTGATCCGCGGAGATCTGCCTGGCTTAGGAGCTCTGATGACCGAGGCCCAGGGAGCCTTCGATCGAGGTGTGGCGCCTGCTTGCGAGGAGCTTCTCTCTCCACGTCTCCACGAGCTTCTGGCTCATCCGGCGATCAGTGAGTTGGCGTTCGGTGCCAAGGGTGTTGGTTCCCAGGGCGACGGCTGCGCACAAGTCGTCGCGCGCAGCGAGAGAGATCGGGATGAACTCTCTGCGCGGCTCGAAGCCGAGGGCCTGCAGCTCTATCCGCTGACCATCGAGCCGCAAGAACTCGAACCGGAGCGGCTCTGACGTCCTCTGAACCGTCCCTGGGTCTAGAACAGAACCTTCGCCTCCTGGCATGGTTCGTCCCGATCTCGCGGGTCTATTTCTGGACGCCGGTTTTCTACCTGTTCTTCTCGGAGCGCTTCACGGTTGCCGAAGTGCTCCAGCTCGAGTCCATCTACTATGCGTGCGTCGTGCTTCTGGAAGTGCCCTCGGGCTACTTCTCGGATCGTGTCGGCCGCCGCGCGACACTCCTGATTTCGGCGGCGGCCACATCGTTGGCCTTCGGGTTGTTCTTGGGCGCCGGTTCCAGCTTTGCACCGTTCGTGGGGGCCCAGTGTGCGAAGGCGATCGGCTATGCCTTCCTCTCGAGTACCGACACCTCTCTCCACTTCGACACCCTCTTCGGTCTGGGCCGAGAGGCCGAGTTCGCCCAGCGGGAGGCTGACCTGGCGCGGAAGGGGTTCGCCGGCGCGGCCGTCGCCGCGTTCATTGCCGGCGCGGTCGGCAGCATCGATCTCCGCATTCCTTACGCGCTGTCCTTGGTGGCGGCGCTAGGCCTGCTCGGCCTCGCCGTCCGATTCAAGGAGCCGCCCACCCGCGGAGCCCGTGTGCCGGATTCCTTCTTCGCGCAGCTTCGCGCCTGCGCCGGCCTGTTGCGATCACCTTTCCTGCTCTGGCTCTTCGTGTACTTCGTGCTGAAGATTACGACTGAGCACATCCCGTACACCTTCGCCCAGCCCTACTTGATGAATGTGCTCGGTGAAGAAGTGGGGGATCTGCGATCGACCCCGATGGCTTCGGGCCTGATGGTCGGCATCATCGCCTGGGTCGGCTCCCTGGTGGCGGGCCGCAGCGTTGCGCTCCGGGATCGCCTAGGGCTGGGTCCAACACTTCTTGGTGTGGCGGCGATCCAACTCATCGTCATCGGGGCGATGGCTACCACCCTCTCGGCGTGGGTGGTGGGTCTGATGTTCTTGCGCAGCGTCCAAGGTGCTGTGGCGAACCCGCTCATCAACGCTGCCGTCGCGCCCCGGGTGCCCCAGACCCAGCGTGCGACCTATCTCAGTCTTCACAGTCTCGGGGGAAGGCTCGGCTACTCGGCGGTGTTGTTCGGTCTCAGCCAACTGGCGGTCGGGGGGGATCCGAATGACCCGGAGACTTTGGCCCTAATCCTGCGGGCGGGCCTGTTGCTCGCCGCTGCCGGGCTTGCCGCCATGTTCCTGACGTCTCCGGCGCTCCGAAGGGAAGGGCAGGTCTAGCCCCGCGCCCGGAGCCCCGCGCCTGCGATGAATCTAGGCCGGCCGGGCCCGTGTGGGGTTAGGTGGCGCCGAGGGCCGAGCCGTCGGCCTGGAGCGTCA
>JAVJHY010272489.1:4595-21229 GCA_035593235.1 Phascolosoma agassizii | reverse complement strand
AGATTGTGCGCGATGTTCTTGTCCCTCCACCGCAACGCTGAAACCATCAAATGCGTATTTCTTTGGGACGATGACCTGTCCTCTGACATATCCCGCAGCTGACAAGTCAATCGTTACCTGCGCGGGCGGGATGCCAACGGCCAATTCTATTGGATCCGACTGCTTCCCTGTGTGAACATCACGAACTCGGTACCTTCCCGGTACAGCGGAAAGCGTGAGATACCCGCTGTCGTCAGGTCTTTGTCCGGTGCGCCGAAGCATTGGAATTCGGTGTGTGAGCGCTGCGGTTGACTGGGGGTGAGATTCTGGAACAAGCACCAGATTCACCCGCTTGTCTTTGGGTTGAAGGACCTTCACGCGCGCCGACGCAAGCTCCACTAGATCAACGACGGCCATCATTGGATCTTTGGCTTTTAGGCCAACGTTCACGCGCTTGACTTGGGTGTAGCCCTTGGCTCGAACATAGACAGCAAGGACATGCTGAGTCGCCTGGGACGCAACCGAGATCCCGACAACTTGCTGACTCGTCCTGGGCGTGAAACTAACTGTGCACACGCCGGCCGAATCCAGTCTGTGAAGCTTGTTTCTGAGGCCGGGTAAGTTCGTCGAGAATGTAAAATCTGACGGTGCTGGCTTACCATCCACAAGAATGCGCAGTCTTAGTACTCGTTTGCGTGGTACGAGTGGCACGACATAGTCAAAGTGCCCATCTTGCTGATGCAAATCCACCCGTCCTAGTGGATCCCCTGTGTGATCTTCCACAGTTTTTCCAACGGAGCAGTTGGCGCTTGCCATTGGATGCCCGGAGAGATCATCTAGGATAGCAATGCCGCGCTGGTCGGTAGGAGCGGGCTGCCTCATCAGGTTGTTACCTGCGTCTCGCGCAACAAGGAACAACCCGGTCGCGGGAGTTCCGTCCTTGCGCGTTGCGTGCAGCGTAATACGTCGGGTTTGATAAAACGCAATGGGAGGGCCCTCTGTAGACCCCGGCTTTGCCCAAAGTCTGCACGAACCTGTCCACTCGACGTAGGCGAGTGCAGATGCATAGCCTGGAGCCCATCCTTCAACGACCAGCGAACCGCTCTCGATGATGCCGCTCTTGGGAATGCTCACTACCCCGCTGTTGGAGGAGGGGCGAAGGGAAACGGACGTACCGTCGGATGGAACGCCGCGGCCCTTGTCTTCCACAGGCCAGCGCACGGTACGAGCACGCTCCAACTCGATGACAGCGTCCTCGCCACCTGGATCGACTCGCGCAGCGCCCTGCGCGGTTCGGTTGAGGGAGTCTCGTGGCGTGGGATAGCCTTCTGCCTCCGCTTGTAGATGTAGCCGCTCGTGGCCGCCCAACCCTTCAATCGCGACGTTCCCATCCTTGTCGGTTACGTACCTTGAGGGCGTCGTTGCAAGAGGCGCTTTCATACCGCTGTTGCCTCGCAACAAGATGAGTTCCTTGACGGATACGCGAGCGCCAACGATGGGCGTAGCTGTTATCTTGTCGATGACGCGCACGCGTAATGCATGAGCCTTTGGAATGCTTATTCGAATGGAGCCTTCGGAGTGTGCTTCCTTCGCCAGGGGAAACTCAAGTACCTTATAGGCTCGACCGCAACCCGGTGCATACGCGATAAAGCGCCATGTTCCAGCTGGTACGTCGTTAATCGTTAGGTGGCCGTCGTCTTGTGTGGTCCAGCTATCCACGGTGCTCATCATGCGAAACGACGATCCGACCATTGCGACGGTTGCAGGTAAGGCGTCCTTCGCTTCTGACGTCACCCGCAAGGAGAGCGTGGTGCCTGGCAATACAACGATTTTTGTAATATCTCGTTCGGATGAAGCTGGCGGCGCAAAGATCCTTGCCGAATAGCTCACGTCAAACGTGCCGACCCCTACACGCCCCGTTGGGCCGCGCGCTCGTACCCACCCTGAACGATACGTGGCGATGTCGCCCGCAGGCATGTGGCGAAACGAATAGGTTCCCTTTGCGTCGCTCAAGAGGGTGAGAAGACGCTTGCCCTCAAAGTGCACCTCGAGCTGCGCTCCTTCTACGGGCTCACCTTTCGCGTCAACGACCAACCCGTTAAATTGAAGCTCTCCTTCACGCAGCGTAGCGGGCTCCGGAGTCTTGGGTTTTACCGCATCGGTGCCGGATTCGGGCTGGGCAACAACTGCGAGAGAGGGAGGTTTGTCGTCGACAATTGGCTGGTGGACGTCGTTGGCGTCGTTGTGCAAGGATGCTTCGCGATCAGGAACGTCTTGACGCTCACCTTGAATCGTCTGCAGCGCAAGATACGTACCACCCAAGAGAAGCAACGCTCCCAGACCTAAGACGACTTTCTTACTCATCAATGCCCCTCCTGCCGTGCTAGCGGCGACGACCGTTGCTTTGCTCGGTAGTGCCACAGACAGAGGCACAAGCGCCGCGCGCCAATCTCGTTTGCTCTGCTCGTCTTTCCCAAGCATCGAGCGAAGCCGTTGAAGACCACGCCTTTGCCTGGTCCGAACGGTCTCTTCGGGAAGATCGAGCATGGATGCAATAGAACGCATCGACAATGCGCTGTGGAAACGAAGCAAAAGCACATGGCGATAGGGCTCGGGCAATGCGAGCACATGCGCAATGAGGCGGCGTCCCATCTCGGCACGTTGCGCCAGCGAGTTGGGATCCATCGACGGTTCACTTGGAACGACGTGCCGTTCCCTGACGGCGCGCCGCGTTTCGCTCCGGCGAATCTCCTGCGCTTTGTTACGAACAATGCCTGCGAGCCAAGCGCGAAGTCGACTCGAGTCTCGCGGCCGCTTTCCCATCGCTGCGATGAACGTGTCCTGCACCGCGTCATCGGCGAGGTCGTCGCGTACAAGGATCGCCCGTGCAATCGATCGAACGAAGGCCGTATGCTCTACGAGCTGATCGGCGCTGATTTCTAGTTCGCTATCTCGAATCATGGATCGATTCACCCTGGTACTACGTGTGTTCATTTTCCAGTCGTTCGAACGAGACTTGATGGGTTCAAGTATTTTCGAGAATTCCTGTCACAACGTCAATCGATTACCAACAATTGCAGCTAAGGGACTGCTCGCAATGCGGCCTGTTGAACGCATCCAGCGCCGTCGGTGACTAGCACGAGGAGTCGAAGCACAGCGGCACCGAGTCTCACGCTCATGCCAATCTCATTGCCTAAAAAGAAGGTTGCAGCCCGTTTCGACTCGGCCATGCTCTCGAGTCTAGGCAAGAGCCACAGCCCGATTGAGCGTGATGTGCGTCGAGTGCGGATGCCGGTACACTACGTGCGCGATGTTCGCGTAGGGGCGTGCCGATGTTGAAGATCACATGGTATTTCGTACTCGCCGTATTGAGCCTTTGTCTTCCGGCTTGCGGAGGTGGAGGCGGAGGATCCGGTGGGGGAACGATCGAGATTCGTGGACGCGTTGTGGGCAAAGAAGGTGCGCCGCGTGCATTTGTGCCTGTTGCCGTCCTTGGTCACCCTTTGGAAGTAACTGACCTAGATGGAAAATTCCGAATCGCGGGCATCCGCGCGCCCTATGAGATTGCGGTATTCGATCCTTCAGGGGCTCAAGTTACCATTTATCAAGAACTCACTCGCACGGATCCAACGTTGGTTCTGTACCTCGAGTCGAACGCGCACCGCGCGGAAATCCTTGGCCAATCGACTGGAGGGCTCGGATATCCCCTGCCTGCCAATCACCGCGCCCTTGTCTGGGCAACCGGCCCATTGGGTCTAAGTGGGATCGCCAGAATCAACTCCACTACAGGAGACTACATCTCCTTCGATGATCTCAGTTGGGCTGGTTTCGGAGGCTCGATCCCCGTCACGCTCCATGCGCTTCAGTATTCTCACGACGCAGGCAACAACCCAATCGACTTCAAGTCTTACGGCGTGCTCAATACGAACATCAATGTCACGACCAATTCGAATCGAGACGTGGCGATGTCTATGGACCCAGGAACGATGAGTCTCTCGGGTACCTATGTAGCGGCCCCGGGTACACAGTTTGACTACGCGACAGCGATTATTGATACGTCGCCCACTACTTCGGTCCCTATCTTCTACGGTCCTACATCCACGCCCGGCGCATTTCAAGTACGCAGTCCGATCCTGCCCGGCGCTACCTACACTGCCGAAGTGCGCACCGAAGCCCAGGGCGGCGTGTACTCAATTGCGCGCGCGGCGGGCCTTGCTCCCTATACGAACGATCTCGTGCTCGACACGCCTTCCCTCCATCTGGTGACTGGACCGCCCGCCAACTTCATGGATGCGTCGTACGACACCGAGTTCACGTTCGATGCTTCTCACCTTGGGCTTCACATGGTTCACATGAGCACGGGATTCGGGACTGAGCATAGGCCCAGCTTTGCGGTCATTACGACGGGTACCACAGTTGCAATGCCCGATATGCGTGCCTACGGATACCCCTTACCGTCGTCCACGGGCTATACATGGGCGGTTCATGCCTGGGGGCCGTTTGATTCTGTCGACGAAATGGCAGGGGTAGGCAGCCTCTGGGCCAACGCGCCGGTTGCCTACCACACACGAAGCCAAGTATTTGAATTCACGACGGCACCCTAGCGGGCGACGCCGCAACGAGTTGGATGGCCGTTGCCTATGGACACCTAGTGAATTGTTCAGTTTGGTCCTGCCCCAGTATTCATCGCGTGTGGCGAAAGTGGCGCGGAGCGGTGAGAACAATCACGAGTTCGCATACGTACGGCTTGGTAGCCCTGCGATCTGCATGCCTAGGTTGCACACGCCCGTATCACCCACGAGTTCTTGAAGACTCCTGGTCTAAGACTTGTGGAGCTGATCTAATCTTGAGAACCTCTGGACACGTAGTCGTCGAGCAAACAAGCATGGGGCAACTCTTGAAGCACTTCGCATTGATGTTGGTCGTTCTCTTGATCGCGCCTTCCGCAGCGATGGGGGCCGAAGAAAAGAAGTGGTCCGAAGATACGGTTCCCTTCCGCGCGCGTGTGGACGCATTTTGGGCAACGTTTCGAAAGCGCGAGGCGACCTACCGTAAGGAAATCGTGGCCGGCAACGCGACTGCGCTCGCAGAAGAGCTCAGCGGGCTTGTCCGAGGGATGATTCCGGGGGTCGAATGGGAGTTGCGACCGGGCCGCTCGAAAGGTCGCGAGGGCCTCGTGTTGACGACACCGTACGACGCTCCTAAGCGCCTATTGGTTGACCTCTGGATTCGCCGTGCGCCGAAGGACATTCCGTGGGATTTCTTTGACCATCGAGAAGCGAAGGGTGCGAGTAGTCCCGAGCAGGTGAAGGTTCAATCAGGGACATTTGCGTCCAAAGACATCTCGTTCAAATCGAAGTTGGACGAGGAGAGGCGTTTGTTCTCTTTCAAGTTCTTTCATCCACGATTCAAGGAGATGACGAGAGAGCAGCGCGCGGAACCCATCTTTCGGTTTCTCGATTGGATGCTCGGGGAGCGAGTTGTTGAACGACGTGTAGGTGCGCTGGAGTTTTCTGATACGCCCATTGAGCATAGCGATGGGACGCTCGACCAGATCGCAGAGTGGTTTGCCAACGAGACAAAGAGTTGGGATCCCTTACCAAATCCCCTCGACAATCGATTTATGTATGAGCTGAACGGAGCCGAATCGGGTGCTGCGTTTCGGCGTGACATCAGGTCAGGCACCAGTTCGCTTCGAGAATCGGTCTATCGCACGGGGAAGGACCCACTCGCTGAAACAGGAGCGGCTCTCGGTACGCTGATGTGTCGCGGATACCCCGCCTATGGTCGTCCGAGTGACACGGCGCTTGAGCGAATTGAAGTGACCGTAAACAACGCCCTTCAGTCAACCGGTATGGGACGTGCGACCGGGCATGCGCACGGTATCGACGGCGTCTATGTAGACCTTGTTTTTTACGATGTGGATGCTGCCCTTAAGCAGTTGCGCCCGATCTTTGAGAAGTCGAACTCGCCATCCCATGTGTCGTGGCACGCGCTCTACGGCGACCGGGTCGAGCGACTGACCGGAAGCAAAGACGTCGCTCCCTCTTCGGGTCTCCCAGTGTTCCCTGACGATGAGAACGGAAATGTGCTGCGCGACATGGCCTCGGCGGGTGACGATCTTCGCATCCCTCGAGAAATGAACTTCGAGCATGCGTTCCCCACGAAGGCCTCCGCCGAGAAGATGTGCGGCGCCGTTCGCAAGATGTTGCTTAAGTGTTCCATCGCACCAATGGATTGGGAGAACTACAAGTTTCAGGTCACGGTATCCAAAGACAAGATGACACCCACGCACGACGCAGTCACCAATCTGGAAGCAGAACTTGACGCACTCGCCCGAACGTTTGGCGGAGAGGCCTGCGGTTGGGGCTGTTTTGCGCAGTCAAGCGATGAGGATCCTGAGGCGACCAAACCGACAGCGAAGTAGAAATGATGTCAAGCGAGACAATGCAACGATTCGTGATACGTTTCCAGAGAACGCACGTTTTGATGCTCGTCTTCTAGATCCGCACGAGCCTCTATTGCTTGCGCCTCATTCTGTCGAGACGCTCTTCTAGATGGAACACTGGACTTCCCGCTACGGCCCTTGGGATTTGTTTCGTGATGGACTCTCGTGAGCCAAGGACCAGGAAGATTCGACGTGCCGTTGAACTTGGGTACTTTGGCTCGTGAGCACTGACAGGCAGCCACGGGGTTCCGCTCGCCCGATCATCTCATGCGCGTCTCCGTAGAGCGTAGCGTGTCCCGCTTCGCCACCGCCCCTGTGTTCGCGCGTACCATGGCGCAATCAGCGGAAGGAAAAGCGAATGCACAAAGCGGTACGAACACTGATCTTGTCTTTTCTCGCGTTGTCTTGCGCCCTTGGCACGTCACTTCGAGTTTCGTATGCGGAAGAAGAAAGCAGCGCGGCAACCTATGCCGGCAAAGATGCGGCCTGGTGGATCGGCCAGCTAGGCGAGTCGCGTACGCAGCCCGCAGGCGTTGCAGCGTTGCGTATCTTGGGCCAAGCAGCGATTCCTGACATGGGTCGAGCCGTGGGAGCTGATTCGTCTCTCGAAATTCGTGAGGCCGTCTGGGATATTTTGGGTCATGGTCGCGTGGATGTGGCGCCCATCATCGATGAGTTATCGGGTCTGTTGCGGAGCGGTGAGGAGAGGGAGCAGCTCCGCGTACTTAGTGTTCTAGCCCGCAGCAAAGGTTCCGAGCGCGCGATGAACGATGTGGTTGCGGCACTTCAGGTGCCTGCGCTGACTCAGTCGGCCTTGAGTATCCTTTCCACTGCAGGCAGCCGTGCGCGACTCAAGCCCGAGACGGTGGCTCTTCTGATCACCTCCGAGAACACTCGCGCGCGCCTCATAGCGCTTGGTCAGCTTGGAAGGTCTCGCGAGCTTCGTGACGAGGAACGAATCATCATCGAGTCCTTGGCGTGGGACACCGATGCGAGTGTGGCCCGCACGGCGATGAGACAATTGTCGCATTGGAAGGCAGGGACAATTGGACATGCAACGCTTGTCCGCTTGGCGAAATCGCCTGATGCAAAGCATCGTCGCCTCGCGGCGCGAGATCTTCTTCTCGTAACCGATGCCGACGATGCGAGTCGCAGGCAGGTCGTCGCAATGCTCGATGATTTGGATCCACTTACGCAAGCTACAGCCGCACGCGCTCTAGCCACGTCCGAATGTGTGGGGATAGAGGCAGTACCCGCGTTGACGCGCATGATTCGAGGGCCGCATGGTCTCTCACGCGTCGCCGCGTGCATGGCATTTGGCCGTGCGGGGTCCGCTGCTACTTCTGCGATCCCTCTGATCGTGCGTGCAGCGAAGGGTCGCAACGGCTATCAAGAGGCGCGACAGGCGCTGCGTACGCTTTGGCCCGTGGCACAGAAAGGGATCGTCGAGTCGCTTGAGGCTATGGATGTATCGGAGCGCATTCACTTCTTTCAATTGGCGCTTCAGTTGGGTGTTCCCACCATCGAGCCCCTGCGAGGTCAATGGGTGAAGGCGCTTGTCCATACTCTCAAAGATGCCACCGCCAACCTGCAGATGCGGCAAGCGGCGCTCAACGTACTCTGCCAGCCCGAACTTCGGGGCGCGGAATGTACTCGAGGGCTGATTGATGTGGGGGCGCATGCTAGCGAAGCGGTCAGGGGCATGATCATGGCTCGGAGCAAGGACTTGGTCCATTTGAGTAGGGTCTTGTTGGAAGCGGCGAAGGACGAAGATGAGGCTGTGCGCGACTACGCATTTTGTATGATTGAGCGCTCGCGCGTGCCCCTCGCGACGCCGCAAATGGTGGTCTCGCTATTGGGAGACTCGAGTGCGGCCACGCGCTCGCGTATCACTCGCTTTCTCTGTGGCTGGCCACGACCAGGGCGTCACGGTTGGCGCCCCATGATGGGCTTGGTGTACTCGGGACTTCATCGAAGTCAGCAAAGCGTGATAAACGAACTTGACCCTCATTCGCGCACTCGATTTAGCAAAGAAGTTAGCAAGCTCCTTTCTGAAGTGGATGCTCGCGAGCTCGTTGCAATGGCATCTGGCATGCCTAATTTTTCAGCCTTTGGCGAAGACATGGTGCCACACCTCTTACGTGCGATGGATCTGGCGGACCGAGAGGTTATCGTCAACAGGATCGTATCTGCGATGCGCGATGCAGGAATGCGGTTCCCGCAGCGAGTCATACCGATGCTCATTGCTCGTTTGGATTCACCAGACCCCATCAAAGCCGTTCGAGCTGCGCGTGTTCTCGCTCAGATTCCTGACTACGGAAATGTTCTCGGAGATCGCGAGCGACTCATCGAGCTGGCGGCACGCGTATTGAACTCAAAGAATCTCGAGGCGCGCCGAGCGGGTGTGGACCTGGCCAATGCTCTGGCAAAGCACGGGCGTCCTCTGCTTGAACGTCTCGTGACGCTCTATCAGCAGCCCCTGAACATGCGAAGCGAGCACCTCGCGCTCGTGCTTGCACACGTTGCTCCGACTTCCGAACTGGTACTTGAGCTACTGCGAAGTCGATATGCCGACGGGGAAACTCGGGATCTTCATAAAGTTCCCTATGCGCTTGCCATCATGGGGGAGCCGGGAGTAACTGCCTTGCTCGGTTTGTTGGATCCTGCCGACTCCAATCTGGGAACCCTTCTGAACGCACTTGGCGCGGTCCAGGACAAGCGGCCCAAGGTCGTGTCTGCACTCGAGGCACTGCTCGAAAAAGACGGCTGGTCCGACGAACAGCGCCGCATGATTCGCGACCACCTAATCGCCTTTCGGGAAGGTCCCGTGATACCCGTTCCTAAGTAGGGCGTACGGTGTCGCTGCATCCTATCCATAGCAAAGGTTCGCCTGTTTGTTGCTCGTCATCACGATCGATTCTTAGTTCTCTATGATCCTCTTGTAGTTGCGTCTCACCGCCGCGATGTCTACGCCGTTGGCTTCAATGTTCTTGGGCCAAGCACTTATGTTGAGTATGAACACCGCATGGTCGTAACTCGACTTCGTGGCATCTCTGTCACCGTTTGCATTGGATTCACGTGCGATTCTCAGGCTCTCTACAAGCTGCTGAAACAGCTTCGGAAAGATGTTTGACTGAAGTCGCGACCTAAACTCGTTCGGAAACGCGATCGTTACGTGTTCGCCAACCGCACCATGCCTATTGGTTCGTGGGACTAAGCGACTGGAATTGTCACGAACAGGTATGCCCGAAGAACGAAACACCTCTTCGAGCTGCATCGCGGGGCTCTGAATGGGAACCGATCTGGCAGTTCCGCGCAACCCCGTCCCGGAAGTGTGAGTTGCCTGCTCCGTCGTTCGATTGAACTCTGCGACGAGTAGATCTCGCTCGCCATGCCAGCTGAGCCACAAGACGACAACGCTTGCGATGACAATTGCTGCTGCGAAGAACACGGTTCTGCGTAACCGCATCGACGTTGTGAAGGAGCGGCGTGAGGACACTGTACGTTCCTTTCGTATTGCTCAGTACGTTTTGGAGTGCTGATGCTCCAGAGTCGCGCCCATCATACGTGTAGAGGAACGTGCGGACATAGTTCGGGGGCACACAACCTAGCCTTCAGTTGATTCGATGCGTGCAGAGGTCGATCACTCATCTCAATTTGGACGTCCGTACATTCGTGATCAACTGACCAAATTTGTATGTATCCGCAGCCCTTTCCTCTCCGTTCCCTCAAGACCAAGGTCACGTGTGCGCTCCGAATTCCTCGCCTGCGTTGGACGGAACCATTGGATCTTTGCGGCACCGATCACGCTGAGTTGATCTCACGCTATCCTCATAGGATCCAAAGGAGTTCCCAATGAAGAGCGCGATTCTTGTTCTGTTTGCTATGACGACATACGCAGTGTTGGCACCGCGTGCAGTTCATTCGGATCCAGGGGCTTCGCTGGCGGCAGAATGCAACGCTATCGCATGGGGGCAGGAGTTGTTTTCTTCGAGTGACGTACCGGTCAAGCTCAAGGGCATTCAGGCTCGATTGATCAAGCGTGGCACGGACGCGATCGCAGAGGTCATTTCGGCGCTCCCCGATAGCCTCAATCTGCGCCGCATCGCATCTCCTGTTCTGGCTCGTCATCCGGGGGACGCGACGCGAGCGGCCCTTATCACTTTGCTGTCCGACAAAGACACGCTTGCCGCGTCGAGCGCCGCATTCTATCTAGGTAGCGTAGGGGGGCGAGAGGTCATCGATGCGTTGGTTGGTGCCGTAAGTGCGAACAACCCCAGCGTTCAACACAATGCCCTGAACACGCTCGCGCAGTTGGGTGCAGCGGATCGATGCGCAACGAAGGCCGTCAAGTTGTTGGAGTCTTCCGGCGTTGGCGTCACGCAGTCGGCGGCGTCTTTGCTAGGCGAGTTGCGGGGCGAGACAAATCGGAAGGCCGCCCTAAAGGCGATTGAACGTGGCCTCGCGAGACTCCTTGAGACGCGCACCCGCGCCATCATGAGCGAGACGCGAGATATTTTGCGTGTGCGGTTGGGGAAGAAGCCAGAGAAGAAGTAGGAATGCGGATCGTTCTGTCGAGCGAGCGACCAAATGGCTCCGTTCCCAGTGCCTTTCATAACATCTGCTTCTTCGTGGGCATCCACGTAACATCTTCTGCGAACCCCGAAGCTAGCAACGAAGCGGCTCGTCGAATTGCGGGCACGAGTCGCCTGATCACGCCACCGAGTGCCCACCAAATGAACCTCTCAAGCTGACCTGGACTCTTCGGTTTTTCCAATTCCGACAAATTCGTGTTCCATGTCCCTTTATCTACATCCCGCTCGTCATGAACACAGAAGCGCAGTCGGTTCGGAACCGATTGACGCTTTGCCTGAGCCAACTCAAGATGAATAGAAACAAGAGGACGACACAATGAAAGACTTCATGCTGATCTACCTTGGTGGTGACCCCAACTGGGCACAGAATTCGACGCCCGAGGAAATGAAGGCGGTGATGGAATCGTGGGGAAAGTGGGGGGAAGAGATGAAGACAGCGGATCGACTTCGTTCCATGGGCGCGGGTCTTACGCCCGAGGGCGCCTTTGTCACGAAGGACGGAGCCGATGTGAAGACCGATTCGGCGATGATCGAGCTTAAGGAGCTTGTAGGTGGGTATTCGGTCGTGATTGCGAAGGACCTCGCAGAGGCCAATGCACTCGCTGCAGGTACGCCCTTCCTAAGAAACAACCCCGGTGGCACGGTACTTGTGCGTGCATGCCACGGCTAGCGTGGCTTTAAGAGCGCGTTGCGTCGAGGGCACGTGTGATCTGGCGCCTCAACAGGTGGCGTTCATGTTCTGATGGGGTCTCGGCCAGCGCTTTCGCCAAGTGCTTTTCGGCGTTGTCTTCATCACCAAGCCGTGCGTAGAGATGCGCCAACACCGAATCGGTGCGACCCCCGTAGCCGTTCTTTGATCCAGCACCAATTGATGCAATCGAGGCTATGGCAGTAGCGGGACCGTCGCGATACGACAGCGCGACTGCGTGATTGAGCGCGGTAATGGGCGACCCCTGAACGTGCATGAGTCGTTCATAGAGCCTACACACGATGGCCCAATCGGTTTGCTCGAACGTTGCAGCTGCGCAGTGTTGTGCGGCAATGCTCGCCTCGAGAATGTAGCGCGTGCTATGCGCAGGGTCCAATGTCCGGGCGCGTCGCAAGCTGGTGAACCCGGCGCCCAGGAGCGCTAGGTCCCAAGTGGATCGATCTTGCAGGTCGATTGGGATGAGGGCGCCGTCTTCATTGGTCCGTGAGTCTCGTCGTGCGGCATGAAAGCACATGAGCGACAAGAGCGCGTGGGTGGCGGCATCCGAATAGTCGGGTGCATCCGTGAGGTGCCGGGTCAGAAACATGGCATGACGACATACATCGTGTTGAATGGGATCGCCCGTCGTCGAGAGGTATCCCTCGTTGAAAAGCAGATACAACGCCATGTGGACCGTACAAAGGGCGTTCGGTACTTCGGCAAGTGGCGGTAGCGAAAACGACTTACTGCGAAGGTGCTTGCGAACGCGAACGAGACGCTTCTTGATCGTGTCTTCTGACGTCAGCAGAGCCCGCGCAATCGCAGACACACGAAGTCCACAAAGCGTCTTGAGAATCAACGTGATGCGCTGATCTGCGCTCGGTTCTATGCCGCAGCAGAGGAAAATCATTGTGAGCGTGTCGTCGCGTAAAGGATCTTCATCGAGCTCTTGATCGTCGGTGGTCGATCGCGTCGAATCGAGATCAATCATGGTCGCTACGTCATCGGGGAAATGGCGCCGATTGCGTTCGCGACGAATCGCATCGACCGCGCGGTTGCGTGCCGTCTGCATGAGCCAGCCCGCAGGATTGTCAGGCATGCGATCCGCCGACCAGCTATTCGATGCCGCAAGAAACGACTCTTGCACGACGTCCTCGGCGAGCTCCATGTTCTGCGGACCAAGCAAGCGCGTCAACATGCTTGTAAGGCGGGCCGACTCCAGTAGGAATACGGCTTCAACGGAGGGGTGGATTGAGTCTTCGATCACTCGGGTACGACTCCGATCGAGGGGGCTTTCCCGGACTGAAGCAGGAACGCGTCGCCTACCGGAACAGCGCCACGACCAACCAAGCATACACAACCAAGGCTGCGACGAGTTTTCCAATGAGCGCCACGACTTGACCCTTCGCAGCGGACTTTCCAATGCGAAGTGCATCACGAGAAGTCTTGCCACTTGAGCGTTCCAATAGAGCCGACAGGGCGAACGCGCCGCCTGCACCTCCGAGGAGCGTTCCGAGTATCGGAATGGGGATCAACATCGTACCGAGAATGGCTCCAGCGATGCCGCCGAGCAGCGCGCCCCATGCACCGCGTTTGCCGGCGCCGGCTTTCTTTGCGCGCATCGACGAAGACATCGTCTCCCAAACTTCGCCACCCATCGCTGCACACAGCACCACGATCCATGTGGTCGTTGAATAGAGCTGGGGTTGCGTGCTCCACTCGGCGAGGCCTGCAAGCCCGAGCAAGAGCCATGTGCCCGGCAATCCCATCAACACCAACGCCGGTCCCGCGATTCCTAGCAGCGGTAAAAGGATGTGGACGATCAAGAGGGGCATGCTGACACTTTAAGGGGATGGAGCAGCCCATTGCTCGAAGTGGATTCGAATCTGTTTTTCAGAATTCCGGCTTCCTTAAGAAAGCCGTTAGATCGAGTCTCAGTCGACCGGGTATTAGATGTATGAACGGAGGTTCCTATGAGAACTCAACGACATCACCGCGTCCTTTTGTCCTTCCTGACGATCGCGGCCCTAGTCATCGCGCTCGCGCCCCGATCTTTGGCGGATACGTCTTCGGCAGATACGTCGCCGGCGAGAACCAAGTCGTCCGCGACCCCGGGCCCCAGCGCAAAGATTCAATGGTTTGGCACATGGCAGTCTGCCGCGGCTGAGGCCAAGCGAACGAACCGCCCGATCCTATTGACGTCGGCGGCTCCCCAGTGCAAGGGTACGTCCGGTATCTGGTGACCCGGTAAGCAGAGTACGGACGAGCGAGTCTTGTTCGACGCCACGGTCGTGGCTAACTCCCGGGAGTGGATCTGTGTTCGACTTGCAACCTACGAGAACAAACTCGAAGGCGAGTTCCTTACGAGCATCTTCACCGGACGCTCAGGTCTTCTTGAAAACACGACGTTTGCATTGCTTGCGCCTGATGGGAAGACTCCTCTCAGTCGCGCCGGACGAGGTCCACAGCACCTAGCGGGAACTCGAAGAGGTCCGCCGCCTCGTCGTCAGGGTCGTCCAGGTCCATCCGGCGAAGGAGTCAACAAGAGAGAAGCTGGCATGATCGCGACACTGTTGACCACGCAGGGGAAGCGCTACAAGGCAAAGTCGAAAATCTCAGCGCTCCCTCAGAGCTTGGATCTTCGACGGGCACTAAATGTTGCCGCTTGTGACAATCAACCCCTCGTCGTGGCCTACGCAAAGACCAAGGCGTCGCGTGCCGCACTCGAGCAAACGCTTTCAGAACTCGCGTGGAGTAGCGCGTTTGTGGGTCGCATGCAATACGTGATCGTCTCTGATCGCAAAGACTTGGAGACGATCAAGAAAGTTCCTAGCGGCGAAGGAATCTACTTCGTGCAGCCTGATCGCTTTGGTCAGAAAGGCACCGTGCTGGCAAGCGTCGGTACGAACGCGACCGTGAAGGCAACGACGACGATGATCAGCAAGGCGCACGCTTCGTTCAAGACCTTCACCAAGGACACTCGCGATCAACGGCAGGCCGCTCGCAAAGAAGGCGTGAAGACTTGGGAAACCGAGATCCCCGTCACCGATCCGGGCATTCCACCTACGCGGCGTGGGAGGTAGCCCACTGATCGACCCACCCCAACGCACAAACAGATCAAGTCTCGTAACGGAGCGCTCTTCGAAGTCGCATAGCAATCAAGTCGTGCCGTAGTTGCACCCTAGAAAAATGACAGAGACTATTTGATTCCATCCAGACGGAGTTCCTCCGCTGTCGCTCTCCGAGCGCGAGTTTCCTCGGGCGGCGCATACCACCCGGGATCGTTGTTGGCTGCCAAGTCTGCTTCGCTGATCACATCGCGGACCTTGATGACTCCGCCCATGCCTCCCAGGGATACAGGCACATCGAACGGCCCAGTGGCCTGGGCCATCGGAATGCTGTTGGCCGGTACAGCGTGGCCGCCGTGCTTCATAGCGCCCATTCCTTTCGTACCCATCGTCATGTACTCGGGCAGGATGCGTCGAACGGCTCGATTCACGCGTTTTGGATCCACACCCACCATGTTGGGTCCGTGGCCCATTTGGTTCATGATGTGGTGCGTCATATGACAGTGGAAGATCCAATCGCCCGGAACATCCGCCAAGAACTCGATGTCTCTTGTTTCGCCAACGCCCACAAGCGTCGTGACCCGCTTGACCCGGCGTTCCTCCGGAATTCGCTGACCATCGTTGGCCGTGACCTCGAAGATGAACCCGTGGACGTGCATCGGATGATGATCCATGGCCGACAGGTTCCCGATTCGGATGCGTACGCGCTGCCCCGTACGTACGACGAGTGGCTCGACGTGGGGAAACACCTTGCCGTTGATTGTAAGAATGTTGAATGCAGAACTGGCGTTCACGTTGGGCCGCGACGCGCCTGCAGGAATCTGAAATTCCTGTAGCAGGAGTGCGAAGTCACGATCAGCTCGTGGCTCATAGGCCACCTTGGGATGGATCACGAACATGCCCGCGAGACCCATTCCCTCCTGAGTCATCGTGTCATGATGCGAATGAAACATGAACGTCCCGTGCTGTACGAGCTCGAACTCGTATCGCCACGTTTCCCCCGGCGGGATCGGCGGCTGCGTCAACCCGCTCACTCCGTCCATCCCGTTCGGCAGGATCAACCCATGCCAATGGACGGTCGTGGGGGCCGGGAGGTCGTTGGATACGTAGACGCGCACACGGTCCCCCTCGACGGCTTCGATTACCGGCCCACTCACGTGCTTGTTGTAGCCCCAGCACGTAGCCACGAGACCTGGAGCAAACGCGTGCTGGTGTTCGCTTACTCGTAGATGAAACACCTTGACCCCATCGCGCAGGTTCCACGGCGCCTTCCCGCCGCTGGGTACCGTTATGGAGATCGAGCCTCCCGCTACTTTGCTATTTGCATCCGGCCTCGAGTCTTCCTCACCAGCAACCACGAGCTCTGAAGATGTGAGAATCGCGCCGCCAGCCACAGCCGCCGCAGCGGCGCCCAGCATGGTACGTCGTGTGAGCATCTTGTCTCCTAGTTCAGCGTTGGATTACTGTCCTCGGGCCGGTGGGTCGTCGATCGCTCCCGCAATGAGCTGATCTAGCCTTGCCTGCGCATGCCAGTAGTCCTTCGCAGCAGCAATGAACATTTGTCCCGCGTTGACGAGGTCTCGCTTGACTTGAATCAGTTCAAAGACGCCGATATGCATTGCGTTGAATTGCTGTAGCGCCTGATCGACGATCTGTTGTCTGAGCGGCAAGATCGTGCCGCGCAAGTGAACGGCACGTCGGTGCGTGGAGCCCACTTCGTGTGCTGTGACTAGGCCCGCTGCGGTTAGCCAGGCGGCCAACTCATCAGCCCCTGGGACCAAGTTGGCGAGGCGAGCGAGGTCGACGGGGTTGCCCAGGACCGCAGCCGCAGCGAGGGCGGGTTGAAGCGTGGGGGG
>JAVJHY010271437.1:0-21254 GCA_035593235.1 Phascolosoma agassizii | reverse complement strand
GGAAGCAAGAACCGCGTGCAGTGCCCTCCGCACGGCTTCGCTTCCCCCATGCGGATCGGTCGCCTCGGCTCTATTCGTTGGTGGCTGCGGACCGGACGAAGGTGATTCGGATCGAGGGGGGGCGGAGCCTGAGCTTCGACCTCGAGCGCGATCCCAAGGAAACCGGAACGCCGTACCTCGAAGACGCGGCGCTCCAGAACCGGCTCAGCCGACAGATCGGCTCCTACTCCGAGCGTGCGAGCCGGTTCGATATGACTCACGGAGCGTCCAGTGCTGCGGACCTCGACGCCGAGACCCTCCAACGTTTGCGGTCGCTCGGGTACGTTCCCTGAGACGCGCGACGCACCCGCACAAGCATGGGATTCCGATGAATCGTGCGTCGTCGGCGTCTCGCAGCAGCAACAGACCGGCAACTACGCCTCTTTTTCGCCTCTCGTCTCAAGACCTGGCGTTCGCACTCCGATGAGACAGGAGTCAAGGAGTGCAAATGTCCACGCCCCAGGAAGCTCGTCGTTGGTACCAGGTCCTCGGAGGCCTCGGCCTCTTCATCATGCTGGCTCTATTCTCGCCCGGTGTTCAGGTCGCCGAGGCTAGTGAGGCCGAGAGTGGTCGCAGCTCTACGGTCGCGAAGACTCCTCTCGAAGAATTCCAGAGCGCATTCGCTCTCTCGGGCGAACTTGCGGAAGGGGACTCCGGCTCTTGCCGGGTCGGCGACCCCGGCAGTGGGCTTACCCACTCGGACCAGGTTGCCGCGGCCCTTGCAGAGTTGAAGGCGCAGCCCGGGAACGAGGATGCCGTGGTCTTCAGCGGTACCGGCGCAAACTATCCGTCCGGCAGCGATCCTGTCGCCGAGATGCGGCAGATTCGCCAAGAAGTTCGCCAGCAGGACCAGACGGAAACTCCCTCGAAGCCCTGAACGGGCTTCCTTCAAGCCGGGCGAGCCGTCTTTTGCCTGTGCAGCAGCAATGATGGCCTGCTCTTAGGCGCCATCGGCCCCGCGTCCTAGAGGCCAGCCTCCACGGCGTTTTCGACGGGTGGGCTAACCTTCCGTCAGATGCCCGGAAGGTGACATGAGCCCCGGCTCAACTGCGAGATTCAGACGTTGGACCGCTGCGCTCGCCCTCTTGTGGGCGCTGTTGGCGCTATTCGCAGGGGTTCGCACCGAGATCGAGTCCCAGTCGAAGCCCGCGGTCCCTTTCTCGTTTTCGAGTGCGGCTGGCCAGCATGTCATCCACACGCTGACCGCGGAGGCGAAAGCCGCAGGGCTCCGTTCCGCCGACCACTGGGTTTCGATTGACGGCTTGCGCGTCGATGAGTGGCTCTCTCGCGGTGGGCACGACCTGATCGAGGGTGTGCCCAACCGCTACGACATGCTTCAAGACGGCGGTGTCCGTCATAGCGCCATGTTGGCACCGCGCCCTGCAGGTACCCCTCCCTTTCCGAGTGAACGTTTGGTGGGGTTGGCGGTCCCTGCGGTGGGCCTGATCTATCTGGCGATCGGCGCGGTCGTATTCCAATTGAAGAGCGACCGAAGAGAGGCCTGGGCGCTTCTTCTCTTCTGCAGCGCGACGGCGTCGTTGCTCTTCGTTGCGGGGAGCGTGGATCCCGCGAACTGGTTCATCGTCGCCATGACGATTCCCCTGGTCGGCGCGACGACGTTCCACCTCTTTACGACCTATCCGACCGAGCCTCCCTGGGTGGGCCGCCGTCCAGAAATTCGGGTGGGTCTCTACGTGTTTGCGTTTGCCTTGGGCATCCTGGGAGTGATTTCCGCTCGTGTCAGCGATTTGATGCCTTTCGTCAATCCGGCGATGACCTTCTTTACGAGCGGTCTGGCGCTGGCTTGCCTTGCCATTTTGATCGCCGAGCGGGCACGCCAGGCGGGTGGGCTCTTCGCGGAGCGATCGACGATCATGTTGGTCGGCGCCACGCTGAGTTTTCTGCCGGTCATCGTGGCGATGGGCCTGCACACGACTGTTGGCACCCGGTATCCGTGGAGCCTCGCCATGCTCGGCTTCTTTCTCTTCCCGCTGGCTGTCGGTTACGGAATCTTGAGGGCCGAGCTCTTCGACGTTCGGATGCTCGCCCGAAGCTCTGCGGCCTACGGCGCAGCGACCCTTTCGATTACCGGACTCTTTGCCCTCTCGATCACCTTCGCCGACGCGGCGGTTAGTCGCTTCAATGTCAACGCGCGTTCGCCGCTCTTCTCGGTCGTCTTCCTGTTCTTCGCAATCCTGCTCTTCAACCCTCTCCGAAATCGTGTGCAGACTTGGGTGGACCGTTTCTTCGATCGGGATCGAGTGGCCTATCGAGATGCTGTGCGCGAAATCTCGGAGGCGATGGTTTCGATGCTCTCCGTCCGGGAGGTCGTCGAGCGCATCCTCGTCGCTGTCACAGACACGATGGGGGTCGAAAGAGCCCTCGTCTTGCTAGTGGATTCCGGCGGCGTACAGCTCGCGACCGAAGCGGCAAGCGGTGACTGGGACGACGACCTCGAGGCGCCGCGGCTCGCGGTCGACCATCCGATCTGTCGCAACCTGTGGATGCGTCGCACGGAGCTCGCTCGGCGAGATTTCGACGAGGAGCTGGATCCTGAGATCCGCGAGCTGAGTCGCGATGTCTTTGACACCCTGGATGTCGAACTCTTGGTGCCGATCCTGTTCGGTGTGGATCTGCTGGGCATCATTGCGGTGGGTCGCAGCCTCGCGGCTGAACGGTTCGGCACGGATGAACGCCAATTGCTACGCACCCTCGCGAACCAGAGCGCTATTGCGATCGAGAACGCACAGGCCTTCGATGAGATTGCGAAGCTCAACGAAAACCTGGAAGCGCGGGTTGAAGAGCGCACGCTTGCATTGCGAGAGACCCAGGGCCAATTGGTTCAGAGCGAGAAGATGCGAAGCCTTGGACAGTTGGTGGCGGGCGTTGCCCACGAGTTGAACAATCCGATCGGTTTCGTGCACGCGAACCTGCAACTACTCGAGGACTATGTCGATCGTCTGACCAGGGACGATGTTGGCGAAGAGCGCCGCGAGAAGGCCCGGGCCGCCATCGAGAAGCTGCTCTCTCGAAGTCGCGAAGGGACCCAGCGGGTCAAGGAGATTGTCCAGGATCTTCGAACCTTCTCTCGCATGGATCATGCAGAGTTACAGCAGGTCTCTCTCGGCGAAGAGATCGACCGGACCCTGACCCTCATGGAGCCGCGGCTGAAGGGCGGCGTGGAAGTCACACGAGACTACGGAGATGTTCCCCAAGTTCGCTGCTTCGCTGGGCAGTTGAACCAGGTCTTCATGAACCTGTTGATGAACGCGTGCGACGCGATTGAAGGGCGGGGCAACATCATTGTTAGGACCCGGGAAGAGAATGAAGGGGTTCGCCTGGAATTCATCGACGACGGCCCGGGCATGCCGGAAGAAGTCCAGCAGCGGATCTTTGAGCCCTTCTTCACGACCAAGCCTGTGGGGCAGGGCACGGGTCTGGGCCTCTCCCTGTCTCTCGGCATCATCGAGCGCCATGGCGGAAGCCTGAATGTGGAATCGACACCAGGTGGAGGCACCACCTTCATTCTCCATCTTCCGTTGGACCCACCGCCCGAGGCCGAACTCGAACGCTGAGATCGAGCCTAGAGGCCCGGCCGAAAAGTCGCCCGTAGCACCGAGGGTGCGTCTTTGGCCCGCTGGCAAGGCGCGCGATCGAGCGGCAGCGGTCCCTAACACGCAGGGAGCGCAACGCAGCCAGCGGGCCAAAGACGTGACCGAATGCAGGGCGAATTTTCGGCCGGGCCTCTAGCGCTGCACCCGAGCCGCATCGGCGAAGGCATCTCCGCGGCTCATCGCGTCGCGGAACTCGGGGCCCGTCGCTGCGGCAGGGGAAAGCAACACCACACCGCCCTCGCCGAGTCCGGCCACGCAGAAGTCGACCGCGGCGGGCATCGTGTCGACCCGCTGGGCCTTCGCCTTGGTGTCTGGGGCGAGCAGGATCGACAAGAGAGAACCCGTCTCCCCCATGAGGGCGATGCGTTGGATGCGCGGAGCATCCAGCTCTCGGGCAAGCGTGCTCATGTCGACTCCCCGATCGCGGCCGCCGAGGATCAGCGAAACGGGGCGATCCCCGAGGGCGCGCAGGGCCTGGATCGTGGCTTCCGGGATCGTCGATAGGCTGTCGTCGATGAACTCGATGCCCTTTGAGGTGGTGACGGTGTGATGGCGATGGGGCAGGCCCTCGTAGCCCGAAAGACTTCGGAAAGCGTGCTGCGCATCCAGCTCCAATGCGTGAACCACGGAGAGCGCGGCACATACATTGGATGCATTGTGTTCGCCCGGAAGCGGGACCTCTGCGAGAGAACCGATCGGTTCCGCACCGTGCAGGAGCAGCTGCCCCTGGGTGTGAAACCCTTTGCCGACGCCGAACAGGGCACGTGCGGAGAGGTCGGCGGTCCGTTGGACAGCCTCCGGATCTGAACCGTTCACGAACACCGGTCCTTGGCAGCGTTGCAGTAGGTTGAGTTTGTCGCGGTAGTAGTTCTGGAGGCCTCCGTGCCAGTCGAGGTGTTCCGGGTACAGGGAGGTGAGCACGGCCATGCGCGGACCGTGTTGCAGATCGCAGGCCTGATAGCTCGAGACCTCCAGAACGATCGCGTCGGCATGGCCGTCCGGGTCGGCGTCGAAGACCGGCGTGCCGATATTGCCCGCCGCGATGGCCCGCATGCCGCAGGCACCGAGCGCGGTTCGGATCAGCGAGACCGTCGTACTCTTGCCCTTGGTTCCCGTCACCCCGATCATCAGGGACTCTTCGTGTTCCGCAAGGAAGAGATCCGTGAGCGAGGTCATGATGAGCCCTCGCTCACGGGCCATCATCAGATCCCGCCGGTACCAGGAGAGTCCCGGCGAGCGGATTGCAATGTCGAAGTCGGAGAGCATCTCGAAGATGCGCGGGTCAAAGCGAAGCGCCAGACCATGGTGCCAACTGAGTTGCTCGAGAGTCTCGGCCTCCGGTTCCTGCTCGGCGACGAGGCTGACTCGATCGAAACCGAGGCGACCGCAAAGCAGCCCGGCCGCGGAGACGCCCTCGCGGCCGGCGCCGAGAATGACAACCCGCTTGCCTTCGAGGTCAGCCAGCCGCAAGAATGGCCCCTTTCAGCCGATCCGGCACGGAATGCTCGAGGCTAGGCTTGCTCCAGGAATCGATCTCATCCCGACGCCGATCCAGACGGGTTCGAAGCTCTGGCGCTAGCGCCTGGAGGACCGGCGAGTCCGCCCACACAGGATCTCCGAGCAGCTTCTCCATGGCCGCTTGAGATTCGATTACTTCCCCGACGCACTCGAAGGGTTTCGGCGCACCTAATCCTGCCAGAGCCCTGAAGCCGTCCGCCTGGGCGGCGTCCGCAAGCAGGTCTCGGCCGGCGAAGATGCCGAGCAACTTCCGCTTCTCGAGAAAGGGTGCCAGGGCGAGGAAAACGAAGCGGCACTTCGGGCATTCCGCGCACCAACTCGCCGCGGCTCCCCGCAGGCGGAAAGTGGCGTTGCAGCTCAAGAACGCGGAGTGATAGTCCTCCATCTCGGCGAAGGCTCGGGTGATGGCAAGTTCGGACAGAGGCCGCAGTGCCGAGAAGTAGTGAAGACCTGTTACGGCTTCGTCTTGGATCAGCGATGCGATCATGCACTCTGCTTTATAGCTCTTGCTCCACTGGTGGTTGACTTCGCGGCCGTCAATCAGGCTGCCGACGTTGGCTGAGCGTTCGTTTCCCACCGCCACTGCGTCAAAGCCGTAGAGGACACCAGCGGTGGCCAAGAGAAGGGCAAAGATCGCAGAGATCGGAATGTGACCATTCAGGGCGCCGGAGTCGTTCAGCTCGAGAAGGGTCGGAGAGATGCGCCGCTGAATTTGGAGGTAGTCCAGATCCGGATGTCGGCGCTGGGCCACCTCTACCACCTCCTGCACCGGGCCGTGAGAGCCGATGGAGATCAAGAGCATCGGTTCCGCGCTCTTCGCAAGGAGTTCCAAAGCGACGATCGAGTCTTTGCCTCCGCCGATCGCGACTGCGGTGCGGCGAGGAAGCTCGAGGGCGACCGGTTCGGGCCGGGCCTGGGGGTCGGCATCGAAGTGAATTTTCGAGAGATCGAGCCCGTTGACATGGGCCATCTCGCCCAACCCCTGGCGATAGAGCTCGCCAAAGAAGGATGCGGCGGCGTTCGTGAGGCGAAAGGGCTCCACCACCAGGCGAGGTGGGGCAGCGGTCTTGAAGTAGCTGACCCCGCAGGCCAAGAAGAGCAGTTTCAGGCAGCGATCCAGTGCGGCCCGTTCCGTGTCCTCGAGGTCCGTCCGCGCTCCGGCGAAGGTGATTTCTTCGACGAACTCCGGGCCCGGATCCAGCGCATAACGGAAGCGAGCGGTCGCCCGGCTCTCGTCGTAGGCGTAGCCGACGTAGCGGAAGGCACGGACAGAGCTGGGGTTGAATCTCACGGCTGCAGGGATCCATTTCGTCACGGGTTCGGACTCAGACACAGCCCGTAGAGGTCCTGTTCGCACCTGTCCCCCCGGGGTGCCGGCCAGGGTAACGGATCACGCCGCGACTCGGTTACTCTCCTCTAGCGCATGCGCCGCGCTGGAGAACTGCCCTGAATCCGGAGGCCACCTCCCGTCTGCGTCAGGTGACGGCCGTCCTGGCGATCGCCTGGGCCGTCGCCGCACTGTTCCTGTCGATCTGGGGACAGATCGGCGGACCGCGTCTGATCGATCCCCCGATTCACACCACCTCAGTGGGTGGTTCGGTGTTGGTCAACGAGACCTCGGAGGACGCGGAAGCCAAGGGAATCCGAGAAGGGCAGCAGGTCTTGGCTGTGGATGGGATTCCAATCCAGGTTTGGTATCGGCAGCGCGGCTGGGAGCAGATCCGCCCGGACACGCCGATCACCTATCGCGTGCAGACGACCGCGGGGATCCGAGACATCGAACTGCAACCTCGCAGTCGGCGCTCCCCCTACCAAAATTTGACTGCGCCGATCCTTGCGGCCTTGGCCTTGGCAGGCGGCGTATACCTCTTCATCGGGATTTTCGTGTGGAGGGTGCGCAAACACCAAGGAGAGTCTTGGGCCTTCCTTCTCTTCTCTTGCGCCATGGCGACAGCGCTCTTCAGTGGGGTCAACACCTACGATGCACCCGCCGGTTACGAGCGTATGGTGATGAACCTGCCGCTGATCGGCGCGACGATGTTCCATCTCTTCACGCTCTTTCCTTTGGAGCCGCAGTGGGTTTCGCGTCGTCACCGCCTACGGTTGGTTCCCTACCTGGTTGCCCTTGTGGTGGCTGTGGGCGTGCTCTTGGAGAGGCCTTTGAATCTCCCGCCCGGCTTGCTTCCCACGGTCGGGTACGCAGCGGGCGTCACGGGATGTGTCGCGGCCTTCTTGACCCTGGTTGGGGAGCGATGGCGACTGCGAGGCTCGGGACGAACTGACGCGGCGGACATCGTGCTGTTAGGCGCGTTGGTCAGCTTTGTGCCGGTCATGATCGCGCTGTTTGCGCAGACCCTGGTTCCGCTTCCCTTTCCGATGTCGGCGGCGATGATCTGGTTCATCGTCTTCCCGTGCGCGATCGCCTACGGAATCATGCGCCGAAGGCTCTTCGATATCCGGGGGCTCGCGCGCTCGTCGGCCGCGTACGGTGCGGCCACATTGGCGATCACGGGTCTCTTTGCCGCACTGATCACCTCGGCAGATGCCGCTTTCCGCGAGCTGAACGTCAACGCGGATTCCCCTGTCTTTTCCGTGACCTTCCTGTTCTTTGCCATTCTCGCCTTCAACCCGCTTCGAGATCGACTTCAGGCCCTCGTGGACCGGGTCTTCGATCGGGACCGTGCCGGCTACCGAACTGCGGTGCGGGAGATCTCCGAGGCGATGGTGTCGATGTTGTCTCTCCAGGAAGTGAGCGACCGTCTACTTCTGGCCGTTACCGACACCATGGGTGTCGAGCGCGCGATGGTGCTGCTGCTCTCGGATGATGAGCGAGCCTTGAACCCTTCGGCCTGGCGCGGTGACTTCGATGAGGAGGCTGTCCAGGTCGAGCTCGCGATCGATCATCCCATCGGAAAGCACCTTTGGATGCGTCGCCAAGAGCTATCACGCGAAGACTTTGACGACTTGACCGATCCGGAGACTCGCGAAGTCTGCTGGGATGTCTTCGACCTGCTCCACGTGCAGCTATTGGTCCCGATCTTGTTCGGCGTTGATCTGTTGGGATTGATCGCCGTCGGAGACAAGCTTTCAGGTGAGCAACTCGCTCCGGATGATCGGCAGCTGCTTCGCACGCTGGCCAATCAGAGCGCGATCGCCATCGAGAACGCCCAGGCCTTCGACGAGATCGCCAAGCTCAATGAGACCCTCGAGGCACGAGTCGATGAGCGCACGGAGGAGCTGCAAGAGACTCAAGCCCAGCTCATGCAGAGTGAGAAGATGCGCAGCCTTGGCCAGCTCGTCGCGGGGGTCGCCCACGAGCTGAATAATCCGATTGGCTTCGTCCACGCGAACCTGCAACTCCTCGAGGACTACATCGGGCGTCTTGCCCGCGCTCAGAAAGAGGGCGGAGACATCGCGAAGCCCCGGGAGGCCATTCGCAAGCTGTTGTCGCGCAGCCGGGAAGGCACCGAGCGGGTCAAGAAGATCGTGCTCGACCTGCGCACCTTCTCGCGCATGGATCAGGCCGAGCTCGCCGACGCGGACTTGAACGCCGAGATCGAACGAACCTTGACGCTGATGGAGCCCCGATTCAAGGGTGGGATCGTGCTGGAGCAGGATCTGGGCGAGCTGCCGAAGGTGCGCTGTTACCCGGCTCAGCTCAACCAGGTCTTCATGAATCTCCTGATGAATGCTTGCGATGCAATCGAAGGGAAGGGTGTGGTCCGGGTTTCCACGCGCCAAGAGCCCGAGGGAGTCTGCCTGCAATTCTCCGATGATGGTCCTGGGATCCCCCAGGAAGTGCGGAGTCGGATTTTTGAGCCCTTCTTTACCACCAAGCCGGTCGGCAAGGGGACTGGGCTTGGGCTTTCGATCTCCCACGGGATCATCGAGCGCCACGGCGGACTCATGGATCTCGAGTGCCCGGATACGGGCGGCACCTACTTCACTATTCATCTTCCCCTGGTCGCGAAGCCGCCGGTCGACGACGAAGCGGTCGCCTGAGGCGATGAAAGGAGTTCGTCATGGCCTTTGACGCGAAGCTTGCGGATCGGGTGCGCGGCGTCCTGCGACGAAGGCGCGGTGTCCAGGAGAAGAAGATGTTTGGCGGCTTGGTTTTTTTGGTCAACGGCAACCTGAGCTGCGGGGTTGAGGGAGAGAAACTGTTGGTTCGAGTCGGACGCGATGCCTTCGAGGAGGCCCTTCAACGGCGTCATGCCACCCCGATGGATTTCACCGGCAAACCCTCGCGTGGAATCGTTTACGTTGCCAAACCGGGTGTGCGCACGAAGGCGCAGCTCCGCAAGTGGGTGGACCAAGGAGCCGCGTTTGCACGCTCTCTCCCGGCGAAGTAGTTCGCGATGACGTCGCCCAAACGGATCACGCCGAAGCCCCTGCCCGGCGCGGGGAGCGGGGAAGATGCTCCGCCGAACATTCTTGGCACGATCTCCCATCACCCGCGGTTGCTGTCGCCGTTTCTCCAGTTCGCGGCCGCGTTGGCGAATGGCGTCCTGCCTCGCCGCGAGTCGGAGCTGCTCGCACTTCGCGCGGCGTGGAATTGTCAGTCCGCCTTCGAGTGGGGGCACCACGTGCTCTACGCCCGCGATGCTGGGATGAGCGAGGACGACATCGCGAAGATTCCTGAAGGCCCCCACGCCAGGGGTTGGGCCGAATCCGATCGCTTGCTGCTGCGTGTTGCCGACGAGCTCCACCAGCGCCATCGACTTGGTGACGAGCTCTGGACCGAACTTACCTCTCGCTATGACGAGGCCCAACTGGTCGAGATCCCGTTCGTGGTCGGCCAGTACACCATGCTCTCCATGGTGGCGAATGCCACCGGCGTTCCCGTGGAGCTGGGCCTCCCGGATTTGCCCGGACCGCCACAGCCACGATCTTGAGCACAAGGCTGGCTGTCGCGGGACCGAGAGAAGCTCCGGAACTCCCGAGCCGATTCTCGGACCGGGGCTAGAAGCCCAAGATCTCGCGCGGGCCGCTGATCTCCGCCGCCTTGATCCTGGGATCAACTCGGGCCCGCAGAGGGAAGAGCGAGTCGGCTTGGATGCCGATCGCCTCGGCCAAGCGAACGGCCTCTCGAGTCGAGAAGTCGGTGAGGCTGCGGTTGAAGGAGAATTCCTTCCCTCCATGGAACACACCAAACGCGAGAGGATCCAGCAGGTACCCCTCCAGCGTTTCGCCCGAGGCTGAAACGAATTGGCTGGCCATCAGTAGATCCGACCCGGAGCCCGAAGTCTCGGATTCCAGAATGGGATAGAGGGGGACGAGACCACACTGCACGAAGCGCTCTTCCGCCGCATCGAGCACTTGCGCGGGGACACCCTCATCGAGCAGTCGGGTCCGGTCGACCTCGGCTTCATAGTGCGCCCAGATCGGATGCCGAAGGAAGGCTTCGGGGGAGACCCGTTCGATCAATTCGAAGGCATGAGCGCTGCTGGGTGTTGTCACGGGCATCTCATCGGCTATCGGCGCCCCCTTCCTGAGCGGGGCCTCCGGGGCCGTCGCCGGGGCCGGAGGGCACGAGACTCGCCAAAACACCCCATGCTAAGTTTCGTCCTCTCCCAAAACCTTCCCCGCGGCTGCGGGCATAGAGGATCTCATGCGACTCGGACTGAACATCGGCTACTCCGGCTCCCAACTCACCATCGACATGGACCGCATTCGGCACGCCGAGAACCTGGGCTTCGACTCCGTGTGGGCGGCTGAGGCCTATGGCTCCGATGCGATCACCTCGCTCGCTTGGATTGCGGCCCAAACCACGAAGATCAAGTTGGGGACGGCCATCCTTCAAATGTCGGGGCGAACTCCCGCGATGACAGCGATGACGACAATGAGTCTCGATCAACTGTCGGGCGGTCGCTTCATCCTGGGTCTTGGCCCGTCGGGCCCCCAGGTGGTCGAGGGCTGGCATGGGGAGCCGTATGGGAAGCCGCTTACCCGCACCCGGGAGTACATCAAGATCATCCGTGCGATTCTCGCGCGGGAAGGGCCGCTGACCCACGAGGGGCCCCACTATCAGATCCCCTTCAAGGGAGAGGGTTCGACCGGGCTCGGCAAGCCGCTCAAGAGCATTTTGAAGTCTCGGACGGACATCCCGATCTTCACCGCCTCGATTAGTCCGAATGGGGTGGCTTGCAGTGGCGAAGTCGCGGACGGGTTGATCCCTGTCTGGATGAATCCAGAGCGTATGGATCTGATCCAGCCCCAGCTGGAGAAGGGGGCTGCGAAGGCCGAGGGCGGACGGAGTCTGGACGGTTTTCGAATCGCTCCCTTTGTCGGCGGTGTCCAAGGAGATGACCTTGAGCAGTGTCGCGCCCCCATGAAGGGAATGATGGCGCTGTACATCGGCGGGATGGGCGCCCGTGGAAAGAACTTCTACAACGACTACGCCACTCGGCTCGGTTACGAGGCCGAAGCCAAGAAGATCCAAGACCTCTATCTCGACGGAAAGAAGGCCGAGGCCATGGCCGCCGTGCCTGACACCCTGATTGATGAAGTCGCACTAGTCGGCCCGAAGGAGCGCATCCTCGATCGGCTCGAAGCGTGGAAGGAGTCTCCTGTGACGGACCTGATCATGAGCGCGGGCCAGCCCGAATTGCTCGAGACCCTGGCCGAGGCCCTTCTCTAGTGAGGCGAGTCGGTCTGGTTAGAGGAGTCCATTGGCTACGGAGCTCGGTCTTGCTCGCGATCTGCGTGGGCCTGGCGTCGACATCCGTCTGGGCGGCTTTCGCGCCGGCCACCAACGGCTTCGACGTTGCCGGTTCGAAGGTGCCCGCGAATGAAATCCTCGGTGGCGGGCCCAAGAGGGACGGTGTTCGCTCCATCGATAAGCCGAGCTTCAAAAGCTCCGGTGAGGCGAAATGGGTGAAGACCGAGAACCCGGTTCTCGTCGTCGAACTCGAGGGCGAGGCCCACATCTATCCGGTTCATGTGCTCGAGTACCACCAGATCGTCAACGACCGCTTCGGCGAGCGGCCTGTCGTGGTGACATATGACCCCCTCGCCGGAATCCCGCGAGCTTTCGAGGCGAGCCTCGGTGAAGAGGCGCTGCAGTTTGGGGTCGCGGGGCTGATCTACAACCACAACTTCCTGCTCTATGACCGCCAGACGGAATCCCTTTGGCAACAGTTGACAGGCGAGGCCATCGCCGGAAACAAAAAGGGCAAGACCTTGAAGGCACTGCGGATCCGACAGGAGCCACTCGGCAGTGCCCTACATCGCTATCCGCAAGCCAAGGTGCTCGGGCTTCCCGGTCTGGGACGGATCGATTACGCGGTCAGTCCCTTCGCCCGCTACTGGCAGACGAACAACGCCCTGTTTCCCTTGAAGGCAGCGGATGATCGCTTCCACTTGAAAGAGGTCGTGTTAGGTCTTCGCTCGGGGAACAAGACGCGAGCGTACTTGGGCTCCCTGGCGACCGCGGCCGGCGGCGAGGTCGAGGACGAATTCGACGGCAAGAAGATTCGCTTCGTCTACGACGACGAAACGGGCACCTTCAATTGGGAAGTTCCGGAGGGTATCGAAGTCATCGAGTCCTATTGGCTGGCCTGGAAGAGTTGGTTCGCCGACACCGAAATTTGGAGTGATCCAGGGCCGATTCCCTCCCTACGGTCTGCGGACGAATAGGGCGAACCCGGATCAACGGAGGAGATCCACGACGCGGACGGTCTCCGGACCCGAACAGTTGCGAGCCGTTTGAAGCAATAGCTCGAGAGTGCGCCGGTTGGCCGGTGTGGGGATACCGCTCGCGTCCCCGAGCTGGATGATCCGATCGTGGTACGCATCGGCTTCGAGCCAGCCCTTGCCCTGCAGGGCTTGCCACACCTGGTTGTAGAGGGGAATGTGCCGCGCGCTCGTTCCCTGGCTGAGCGAGGCCCGATGGTATTCGATCTCTTCGTCCAGGGAGCGGTCCCGTCCGTCGCAGGAAGAAGGATGGATGCCTGCGGCTCGTAGCACCTCGCGCGCCTCCTCCAGCAGCGTCACCTTTAGCTTCACGAAGGCGGCCTTGTCGTGATCCTCACGGACAACCATGGCGTTGGGCGCGCTCATCAAGTTGACGCAGAGCTTGAGCCACTTGTCCTTGCCGATCTCTGCAGAGACTCCCGTGCGAATCCCGCCACTTTCGAGGCTCTCCGCCAACGCAACGACGTCGGCATGCTCCCCTTTCGGGTGCAGGCCGAGAATCGCCCGGCCGGGACGATCGGTCAGGAACCTCACCTCATGATCCGAGATCTGGGTGCAGGTCTCTCGCCAAACTGCACCGGCCACCCGAGGGACGTGGCGCTGGGCGGCTTCTTCCGAAACCACATCGTTCTGGAAGGTGACGAAGAGGCTAGTTGGCGAGAGCGCAGCCAGACGTCGACACACCTGCTCCACGCCGTCGCCTCGGGTGCAGACAAGGACCGGGTCGCCGTCCCACGAATCGGTTTCAGAACCGCAGACCGCCTCCATGTCGAATCGAGCGCGTTCCAGACTCGCCGCATGTTCCGTGTGCAGCCCGTGACTTTGCAGAGCTTCGGCCGCTTCGGGGCGTCGAGTTACGAGACGCACGGCCTGGCCCGAGGCGGCCAGCCGGGCCGCGAGAGTAAGGCCCACCGAGCCGGCACCGACGATCGAGAGGGTCATCGGGTCTGGGGCCTGGTGGCCACTAGCGCCGGTTGCCCAGGGTGGCTTGGAACTCCAAGGTGTTAGCACCGCGCAGGGCACGGATGGCGACCGTGTTGCCGGCACGCTCCGAGAACAAGAGCGCGGCGAACTCGGCTAGGTCGCGCACGGAAGTTCCGGCGAAGGAAACGATGATGTCTCCGCCGCGCAGCCCTGCTTTCTCTGCCGGGCTGCCCGCACGAACGCCGGAGATCCGCACGCCAATCACAGGTTCTCCACCGAATGCGGGGATGGTCCCGAGATCGGGTCCGTAGCCGGGGCCCGAACCCGCCGAGCCATGGAGGGAAGGCGGCTGCCCGACGAAGATCGGCTTCTCTGCAGCCTCGGCCAGGTCTTGGGCTACCCGCTTCACGAGCCCAGCGACCTTCTTGACTCCGACGAGGTTCAGGGATTCGAGGCGGTCGTCCGGGGTGTGGTAGCCGGAATGGGTGCCGGTGAAGAAGTGAAGCACCGGAATCTGTTCCACATAGAAACTGGTCTGGTCGGAGGGGCCCGGCCCGCTGCCCTCGAAGGCGAGCTCAAGCTGCAACGCCTCGGAGGCGGCAGCCAGCGGTGCCGCCCACACTGCGGCACTCTCGCTGCCGAAGATGACCAGCCGGTCGTCTCTCAGCCGACCGACCATGTCCATATTGAGCATTGCGATCGTCTTGGGCTGCCCGGCTAAGGGATTCGCGACGTAGTAGGCCGAGCCCAAGAGTCCGGTCTCCTCCGCGGTGAAGGCGATGAAGACGACGCTTCTTCGCAAGGGCCCGGAGACTGCCAGCTCCTCCGCGATCGAGAGCAACGCTGCCGTGCCGGAAGCATTGTCGTCCGCGCCGGTATGGACCTCGCCGCGTCGTTCCGGCGATAGCGAACCGAACTCGCCCAGACCGAGGTGGTCATAGTGCGCCCCGATCACGATGGCCTCATCCGAGACCGTCGAATCGTGGCCGGGCAGCCAGCCGACGACATTCGCCACGGTTCCTCGTGTCCGTTCGATCTGCACTTCCGCTTCGACCCGGACGCCGAGAGTCGCCTGAGCTCTTCCGCCCTGGCGAGCTTTCTCTCGAAGAAGATCCAGGCGAGGGCCGTGGAAATCCATCAAGAGTCGGGCGGCTCTGCTAGTCAACCGCAGGGCGAAGATGCCGATGGCCTGAGCGTTGGGATCCGTCGAGTGAACCCGCGCGCGAAGATCTTGCTCGCCATGCTCTTGGTCGGTGACGAAGATGACGGCTTTGGCTCCGAGCTCCCGCGCCGCGGCGATCTTCGAGCGCCTCTGCAGGAAGGGGATGCCCGCTGCTCCGCCGAGGCTGCCTTTCAGAGGGCGGCCTTCCAGGATTACCACCACCTTGTCGCGGACCTCGAAGTCCGCGTAGTCGTCGTGCTCGTCATCGGGGCTGCGAATGCCGTACCCCACAAAAACCAGCTCTCCCTCGAAGGCGCCGGATTCGCTGACCATGAGCGGCAGGAAGTCGGTCTCCGGCTCGAAGAACAAGCCTTGGGACTTCGCCGACAAGCTGGAGGTCGCAATCTCGACCCGTGTGCTGGTCTCGAAGCGCTGGAGGAAGCCGGAGGGAGTGCCCCGCTGAAGCCCCGCTTCGGCGAACCGCTTTGCGAGCCAATTGGCGGACCGGGCGAGGCCTTCGCTGCCGAGCCCCCGGCCTTCCTGCTCGGCGGCGGTGAGCCACGCAAGGTCCGCTTGAAGCTGCGAGGCGTCCTCGCCGGGCGGACGCGCCAAGGGCGCATCCAGAGGGATGGCCTGGCAACCCAACAGCAGCCAGAGCCCGAGAACCATGGAGAATCGCAGGCCCAGCACCGCCATCGGGCTAGGATAGCCTCCTCACGGTTGACGCGTTGCTACGGCTCGAGGGGGTCTCTGGGCCCAACGGAGGCCGGCATTCGCCGGTTCCAGCCCAAAGGCCTCCACGCACGGAACCAGGATGGAGTTAGACACCCACGTTCAGCAGCGCCGGACGGCCTTCCTCTGCTTCGGGCGGCGCAGGGGCCCGCTGCAGATCTTGCTCGCACCAATCTCGAATCGCTTGCAGGGAGGTCGCGGCCAGTTCAGTAGCGAAGCGGCGCACCGCAAATCGGTCCAGGGTTCCGCCGACCAGCGACATGCGGTTGGGAGTCTCGATCTGGATCGAGACACGGCTGCCCGCCGGGGTTCTCGAAATGGAGAGGGTCTGCACGAAGCGGAACAGTCCGAATCGGATCTCGGATTCGATCCGCGCGCCTTCGACGACATGGGTCGGTGTCTCGATCAGCTTGATCGGAAGGTCGTTGAGACGGCAGCGCCACTCGAAACGGCGTCCCTCCGTCGGAAAGGAAGCGTCTGGGCTTCCGACGCCTACGACGCCCGGCCGCCAGCGCGTGATCTCGGAGGGATCGGAGATGGCGGACCAGATCCGCTCGCGTTCGGCTTCGATCCCCTCGCCCATCATCAACTTGATCAAGCTTGTTGGCCCCTGGTGAGGTCGACCGGTGCGCACTGGGGGGATCTGCACCTGTCACAAAAGAGCGTAACTGTGGGAAGCCTCGGTACAAGGGCAGGATCAAACTGAAATCCCTGGGATGCGCCTAAGGCATTCCTCCAAGGCTTCCGGGTCCACGTCCAGGTGGGTGACGCCTCGAAGCCGCTCCCGGTCGAAATGACCCACGAGCATTCCGGCTTCACGGGCCTGCCTCGCGAACCCGCTGGGATCCGGAACGCGGAACATCACGATATTCGTTTCTGGCTCAGGTACCTCACAGCCCTTCTCGCGCAGTCCTGCGGCGAGCCGCCGGGCCCTAGCGTGATCCTCCGCCAGTCGGTCCACATGGTGTTCGAGGGCGTACAGCCCCCCCGCTGCCACGATGCCGGCCTGCCGCATGCCTCCGCCTAGCATCTTCCGAATGCGACGAAGCTCGCCCAGATGCTCCGTGCAGGTGGCGACGACCGAGCCCAGCGGGGCACCCAGCCCTTTTGAGAGGCAGACCGAGACGGTGTCGAAGGGTTCGGCAAGCTTGGCCGGGGAGCGATCCGAGGCCACGGCCGCGTTGAAGAGGCGCGCTCCGTCGAGATGCAGACGCAAGCCTCGCTCCCGAGCCAGGGCCGTGAGCCCGTCGAGCTGATCCGTACGAAGCACTCGACCCCCCCCGGCATTGTGGGTGTTCTCGAGGCAGACCAATCGCACCGGTGCGTAGTGGGGATCGTTCGGGGGAAGGGCGGCCTTCAGGTCGTCTGCATCGAATCCCTCGTAGTCGCCAAGGGTCTCGATCTGAAGGCCGGAGAGTCCGGCAGCCGCGCCGCCTTCGAAGCGAAGCACGTGACAGCCGCGACTGCCGATCACGACCTCGCCTGGTCGCGTGTGCAGACGAAGGCTGGCTTGATTCGCCATCGTGCCCGAAGGGAAGAAGAGCGCGCACTCCTTCCCGAGAAGTTCAGCGACGCGTTGCTGCAGGCGAACGACTGTCGGGTCTTCGCCCATCACATCGTCGCCCACCTCCGCCGCCGCCATCGCTTCACGCATCCCCGCCGTCGGTCGGGTCACCGTATCGCTGCGCAGATCAATCGGAGTCATCTCTTCGATCTTACGCTCGGGTATGCTGGGTGTCATGGGAGAGCGATGAACGTGGAGGAGTTGGCCGCCTGTTGGCGTGACGCCGACCGCGTCGTCGTCTTGACCGGTGCGGGGATTTCGACCGCCTCTGGCATCCCCGACTTCCGATCGCCAGGCGGGCGCTGGTCCAATTACCAGCCGGTCACGATCCAGGACTTCCTTGCCTCGAACGAAGCGCGAATCGAATACTGGCGATACAAGGGTGAGACCTGGGAGGTGATTCAGGAAGCCGCGCCCAATGCCGCCCATCTGGCACTCGTCGATCTGGCCCGGGCCGACCGGCTCTCGCTCCTCGTGACCCAGAACGTGGACGGCCTCCACGGTCGAAGCGGTTTCCCGCCCGATCGACTGGTCCACATCCACGGCACGGATTCCGAGGTCGTCTGCATGCGCTGCGAACAGCGGATGCCCAGGGCATTGGCCCAGGCGCTCTGGGAGTCGGGCTCGCCCGTGCCGGAGTGTGAGTGCGGCGGCCCTTGGAAGCCGGCCACGATCTCCTTCGGCCAAGGCTTAGTCGCGGAGGATCTCGAGCGCTCCTTTCGAGAGGCGTCGGCATCGACCCTGTTCGTTGCGGTCGGCACCTCCCTCGTGGTCAGCCCGATCAACCAGATGCTTCCTCAGGCCAAGCAATCCGGCGCGCGCACCGCCATTCTTACGGCCTCTGAGACGCCCTTCGACGCGGATGCCGACTGGAAGTTCACGGACCCCCTCGAGGAGATCTTGCCCTACTTGGCGAGGCGCATCCTCGGCTCCGGCTTGCACTGACCCAAGGCTCCGGTCGGACCGTCGATCTCGCGGGGTCGCAGTGCCTAGCTGAGCCTTCGCCCAAAGAAGGACCGGATCGCCGCGAGGACTTCTTGGGGACGATCTAGCTGGACATGGTGGCCCGCGGCCTGGATTTCGACGTTCTCACTGTCCGGGATGGCCTGCCCCAACTCCATCGCGCCCTCGGCGGTCAGGAGGTTGCTCTCCTCTCCCCGCACGATCAGGGTTGGGCAGCTCACTTGAGAGAGATCAGGAGCGTTCCGCCCCGGTACCGCGAACCAGCGCGGATCAAACTTGAAGCCAAAGCGCTGATCCTCTTCCTCCCGGACGGAATGCCCGGCAATCGCCAGCCGAAGGTCCTCCTCGACGTAGGGTGCTGCTGGGAGGAAGCGAAAACGCTGGATCGCCTGCTCGCGGCTCTTGTAGGTGCGGCGCATAGTGAGCGCGAGCCTGGTGGCACGGTTGCGGCTTGGCGATGCGCCCCGGCTGGGATCGATCACGACCAGCGCACGCATCCCCGGGCGGTTGGCGGCATGCCAAAGAGCAACGTGAGCGCCGAGAGAGTGACCGACGATCACAAGCTCCCGAGCCCCGAGGTGGGCGATCAAGGTCTCAAGATCATCTGAAAAAGCGCCGGGTTGCAGCACTTCCGGGTAGTTGGATTCGCCGTGCCCTCGGAAGTCGAGCGCGGCCACGTGGAAGTCTTCGGCGAAGCTGGGAGCCAGATGGTCCCACCAGTGGGCGTTCGCACCCGCGCCGTGAAGCAGGACCAAGGTCGGTCGACCTGGCTCACCCCACGTGCGGACTCGGAGTCCGATTCGGCCGTTGGCATCGGACAAAAGCTGTTCGTCTCTTGCGTTTCCGTGGGATGTCATCGCCGCCGCAACGTATCGAAGTTGGTCCATTTTCGGAAACCCCCGGAATCGGCCTCCAGAAGGCCAATCGCGGCATTTTTTCCTTTGACTCCGACGGAGGAACACTTACCATTCGCAGCCTCGACCGCGGCGCGCAGTGCGCCACGGGGGGAAAACGCCGAGCTACCCCTCGGCTTGGGAGGTTTCAAATCATGGCAGCACGACGTAAGAAGGCCAGCAAGCCCGTCGAACTCATTATTTCCAAGGCCCGCACGAAGAACTCAGTCAAGAAGTGCAACGTGGGCGGCGAGTTCTACGGCGCCCTGGACGCCAAGGTTCGCGAGATGATCAAGGACGCCGAGCAGCGCGCCCTTGGCAACAAGCGAAAGACGCTGAAGGCTGTCGACCTCTAGACAGGCCGGATCGTCATTCCCTTTTTGCAGGGAAGGAGCCCGCGGAATCTTGGTTTCGCGGGCTCTTCGTTTTCTTGGAGCTTGCGGTTCCCCGCCACCGAACCGGCGCGAATCGTGATCCGGACTTCATGGTCCCGACCACGCGCTGGCGCCGCGGGCAACGCCACGATGACCAACTTCGTCGCCGGCCCGAACATTCCAGCGGAAGTCACCGCGACGTTCTTCCCCTGGACTGTCGATTCGCAGACTCTCGGCGAAGTGTGTTCCGGCTGAGGACGTCCGAGGCGACGGTCGCCGAGGGCCATCCCTCATAGCACTGGCCATGGAGTGAGAGCCGGCTCCATAGCTCTCGCGAGGTGGGCGGTTCAAGCTAGGCCTCAGCTTCCGGATCCTCTTCCTCGGAATCCTCCTCCAAGGCAGGAATCACCGGGGCTTCGACGCGGCCGAGTGAGAGTTCGACCTGGAAGCCCACCTGGAACAAGCGGGCCTGGCTGACCCGTCGTAGGACCTCGGGCCCCGTTAGGTCGTGTTCTTGTCGCAAGTGGTCTAGCCCAATGCTCGCCATCCATGCGGCCTTGGTGAGCGCCGCGGGAAGACTCTCAGCCTCGCCGAGCGGGAGGTCGTCTGCGACGGCGGTCCGGTTGGCGACGGTCAGGAACTCCAGCAGGAACGGTCGGCGCTCTTCCTCACTCAGCTCTGCGAAGGCACGGAAGAGAGACTGGCTGGCTGCCGCGGTCGCCGGAAAGGTCGGCATCCACACGGGGAGAGGCCATTCGTCAAGGTGCCAAGCGCGCTCCTCGTTGGGGAGGGCCCGTCGCTCGGCTTCGTCGAGATGGGCATAGATGCCCTTGGCCTCGTTCACGGGCGGAAAACCAAGATCCTGCAGTCGGCCCGTTCGCCAACGAAGGGCCCACTCTTCGGTCTCGGTGGGAAGCTCCCAGATCACCCCTTGGAGCAGCCGGAAGTAGAACCAATAGTTTTGCTGAAAGAGGACGCGAAGCAGGGCCATCAGTTCTTCGAGATCGTCATCCGTCTTGCGCGCGATGATGTAGAACTGGCCATCGACGGTGAGCCCGCCTTCCGGCGCTTCCCAGCTGTCGTTCCCATCCGGTTTGAGTTCGACGCAGATGCGTTCGATGAGGTGCAGGACCCAGGCCTCGAGGTCGATCGCCTCCGAGGCACGCAGCAAGGTGGCGTCGCCGGCTTCCGCGAAGGCGATGAGCCATCGGCCCAGGCTTTTTCGGTCCGGCAGAGAACTCCGCCACGCATCCAGATCGACACAAGTCGTGATCTGCTCGGCGGTGCCGTGCTCGAGGATCCAGGCCGCGTCTTCGAGGCCGAGTGCGGTGATCGTGAAGCAGAGCTCCGCCGCCGGCAGGGCCGGAATGAGCCGCTCGGGCTCGGCGACGAGATCGAGGAGATCGCCCCGGCGATTGGCCGGGGTTTCGCAGATCAAGGCAACCTGCGCGCCCAGACTGTGCTCCGCCATCGCTACGCGAGCGGCCGCACGGTCCGATCGGAACAACTCGAGAATGCGCCGCGCCTGGGGCGGGGGCAGCAGGGGGCTTCCCATCGCACGCCATTCTAGCCCACGTCTGGCGACGGGCCCTGTTCCGTGGACGGCCGCTGAGGTCCGGTCGGAAAGTCGCTCGGGCAGCGAGTGCGCGCCTTTGGCCCGCTGGTAAGGCTCGCGACCGAGCGGTAGCGGCCCCTACCACGCAGGGAGCGCAACGCTGCCAGCGGGCCAAAGACATGACCGAATACCCGGCGAGTATTCGGCCGGGCCCCGAGAGC